>MU159411.1:56064-68171 GCA_015888305.1 Antheraea pernyi | reverse complement strand
CGCTCGCCGGCTCCCTGCCCTGGGAGCTGGAGGCAGGAGTTCTCGCCGCCGTGTACGAGTTCACGGCGGCGAGGAAACGAAGGGGGGAGCCTCCGGCTCCCAGGGAGGTAGAGGCGGAGAGACGGCGTCTTAGGGGGGACGCCGTCGAAAGGTGGCAGCAGGACCTGGCGGACGAGCGATTCGGGCGGTTTACAGTGGACGCCGTCCGCCCGGTCCTGCGGGAGTGGACTGCCAGGGAGTGGGGCTCCCTGACGTTCCGACTGGTGCAGGTACTCACTGGACACGGTTGTTTCGGGTGGTACCTGCACCGGATCGCACGCAGGGAGCCGACGGTTGCCTGCCACGAGTGCGGCGCTGAGGAAGATACCGCGCAGCACACGCTGTCTGAGTGTGCTGCGTGGGGGGAGCAGCGCCGCATTCTGGCGGCGGCCGTGGGAACGGACTTATCGCTGCCGAGCGTGGTTTCGGCCATGCAAAGTAAGTCAGAGACAAAACGATTGAGCGAAAACGTTTCTTACGAATGCTGCCTTAACGATGAGAGATATATAAGTAACTGAGTTCTAGAGAAAAGTTGTAGAGCTTGATAGTGCCTACAAAAAAGCAGCATATGTCTAACTTCAAGGTTTTTCTTATTATCAGGGCGAGACAACGTCCACCGGGCTCGCTAGTTAAGTATATTTAAGTATAAGGATAAATCTATTAGGATAATAAATTGTTTACATTATTACGTTTCATACTATGAGAATTTTATATTATTAATAATTCGTTTATCTTCTCAACTTACTTTAAATATCCCTTAATTATTCTGTTTACATTCCTGAATTACCGTTTGTTATATAAATTTAGAGGAGATTAATTTGCCTAAATGTAATTGGAAGCTTGTCTGACATCATTTACCTACAATTTTAATTATTTTTGAAATAAAAGGCTTTCACAATACGATTCAGAGATTTGGAACATGTCATATTATAATTTTTCTTCTTCTAGTAATGTCTTCACGTGATTTAATACATTTGAGGCTTTGTACACAGATAATTAATTTCAATAATTGTTTCTTGTTACCACTGATTTTGTATAACTAATTTTATTCCAATGTCCATGAAGCCCTGAACGTTACATTTCTCGCCCAAGTTGTTGTTTTTACTCTAATTCGGTTAAATAAGAGCACTTTATGTGGTGGTAAGTGCACAAGCGTGGAGAACACCGAGAGAAGAGGAGCTCTTATTATATGTAAAAATTATGATTCATTTTACCTTTTATTCTTCAAGCTTATCCCTAAGAACGTAATTTAAAGCCCATCCTTGACTTTGGAAGAATATTCTGTTCTTCGTTAATACAGACTGTATTGAAAGTATAATATCAAAAGGCCATATCACCAAAAAGAATTGTTTACCATTCATAATCAATAATAAGAAATTTTTGCGGTCTTTAATATAAGAATTTTAATAGAAATTAATGAAACAATATTTGAACACAAATTAGCGTATATTTTGTCAAAACGAGTATGGTCTTTTTCTCTTAAAAGTTTTCATTTGCAGGTTTATATAGATTTCTATCTTAATACATTAAATAAATGGCATTACATTATATTATTGTAATATCGTTAAGTATAAACAAAACGAATAAATATATATTAAGACAGGGTTTAGAGAAATAGTTGGACGAACTGTTTGACGTAAACCTGTCAGTAAACTTTCATTAACTTAATAGGTACATCTTGGACAGCCCGAAATTCTAACAAAGGACTTTATACCTTCTAAGAGATGGAGGCACAATAGATGTATTACGTATTAAGTTGCTTTCAAAGACGACACCAGGGCGTTTTCCACAATGACGTCCAAAGCCGTTCTCTACTTATATTTATGTTATAACTATTATATCAACATAACTACTTAGTCTTTGACAGTTTGTCTATACGATATTTAGTAATATTATTTTTATTATATTAATAAAAAACCTTGACTCAGTTCTCTCTAGATAACCCACTAAGGACCTGATCTTACGGTAAATGGAGAACTAGTACATACAACTAACCGTGTTTCTTTTTGGCGGGTTCTTAGTCTGTGCTTGATTTTATATTTTATTCATAATCTTGTGTTATATGACTCTATATTTTGTAAAATTGGCAGTGTTTAATGTATGACGGGCTTTTTCGCCATATACATGGTGGTTGCGACCCAGGCGGCGTGTAAAACCCTACCACCCCGCTTTCGCCATTGCCTCGTCTGTTATTCAGCAGGGTACACCACGTGCAGGTGAGGTTGGCTTGGATGTCTCAAGTCCTCGATGTTATTCGACACCCCTTACACCCCTATTAATTGAATTATATCATTCTGGTAATAACTAAAACACATTGCCCTTTATATTAATACTTACTGTAATATATTTAGTTCCACCCTTGTTAAATTTTTATCACTCATTTTTATCACTTTATATCATAATTACTGTCAATGTAGGCTAGTTTAGCTAGTTTAGCGCGCATTAGTGAGCGTTACCCAATTATTACGGAATATATTTCACTTCGTAGTCTCTCCTAAGGTATTCATGGAAATCATCGGCATACCTGAAGCTTTTGAATTGCCCAAACTCAGAAATAAGATTTCACTAAAATAGTTTACGATAGGTCGAAAGTAAGAAATAAGTAAACAGTTTGCATATCGGAAATTATTCGGAATCATCCAGGTACTTTCTGTATTACGATAGTTTACGATAGGTCGAAAGTAAGAAATAAGTAAACAGTTTGCATATCGGAAATTATTCGGAATCATCCAGGTACTTTCTGTATTACGATAATCTTCCTGATTTCATTTGTATGCATTGCTGTTCACATTTTATTCATACCTTGATGTTTCCAGTGGCTTATACGTAATAAGTGACTTTTTAAAAACTTTTTAAGGGCTTTAATTCTTATACAAGACTAGCCTTAATTTATAAATTGAGAATAATAATAGAAGCCAAAGAATAAATAGAAAAAAGAACAGTAAATATACATTATAAATGAAATACAGTTGCAGACAACAAAGCTTTAAAAAATTTGAAGAAAATGTGCGTCGCTACACTAAATAATTTAAAAAGATTAAATGCTTAAAAACTATGAAGTCTAGACAACAAACTATGAAACATTACATTTATAATGTTAAATTCAGGGTCGTCATCAGAGAATGCCTTCCCGGAGTAATAAATATCTCTAATTATAACATACTAACCTCTGCACGCGACTTCGTCTAAAATTATTGTAATTTTAATGACGACGCGACTTAAGTACGAGAGAAAAGTAGATAAATAAATGGACTAAATACATTCGGATGATTTTATTAGTCACTGTTTTTGTACATTAGGTTCCAGGCGGACGGAGTCGCGGGTACAGCTAGTTGAAAACAAAAACGTGTAATCATAATCTTTATAAGGAATTTTGTTTCAATTTTTGAACTGAATCTTATTATGAGAGGGCTTTAAAATTTTCACCCGCAACCTTTTTATGTGACGAAAACTGGTGGCGGTAAACACTGTGTCGGGCAGAGTTTTAAAAATACTGATTCTCATATAATCACCAAAGTTAAGCAACGTTCGGACGAGTACTTGAATGGGTGACCGCTTGGGAACACCACGGAGTTCACTTTTTGAAGTATTTTTTAATTAAATATTTCCTTATATAAAAGTTTAACTTCTACCATGTGTCTTTACAACACATCCTGTTTTTTTTCTGCACGAAATAAATGTCTTACAAAATCTGTAACTTTCCATTAAAGTTAGTTAGGGTTATTTTAGTAACAATTACTTTCCCAGCTATGTAGTTATAAGCAACGCTAGCTGCGGGTTCACAGCAAACGATATCACCTGTTAAATACTGGGTATTTGACGCAAATTCTGTAATCAGGCACATGATATAATTGGAAAAATATTCAGCACCTGAAGAGTAAACAACCAGGAATTTGTTACGTATTTTATTTATCTATGTACGTGCATATCTTATGAAGAAATAGTAGGTATGTATTTGACGATTTTATACCGAAATTAATTATATAGTTGGCGTCGCCTTTGTCAAATTGTTTTATTTTAAAAAACATCATTTTTTCCTTTATATTGTCTATACGCAATTATATGCAATGCGGCACGTTGGCCTCTTAAAAAGCAACAGCTTGACAAACTCCATGCGGTTGAAACAAGAATGCTTGGATGGTCTGGGGGAGTCACACTATTAGACCAAGTGCTGAAGCATGATACCAGAGTCAAATTTAGAGTAAGATATATGCAGGATAAGCTAGTAAAAACATTTTTTTTTATCATAGTAGGCAAATGAACAAGTGGGTCACCTGATGTTAAGTGATCACCACCGTTCATAGACACTTGCAACACCAGGGGAGTCGCAAGTACGTAGCCACCCTGTGTTTGGGGGAGGGGGAATGGGGAAAGAAGGAGGGGGAGGGTAGGTGGGTTATCCGGCGATTTCACTGACCGAACGAAATGCAACAATGCAAGCACTGTTACTTCACGTCGGTTTTCTACAAGAAGGTGGTAATACCCCGTGCGAGCCGACCGATTCATGTTGCAACTAGTAATAACTTTAGCGTGGCTCTACCACCAACATATTTATTGTGCATAAGTGAAGTTAATGGAAAATAATATCACGGAGCCTGAATTCTAAGATGCCACAAAAACTCCGTGGAAATTACTAACAAGGGAGCCCCGTCTTGTTAGAACAATGAAATAATTACACGACACATAAAATATTATTACCTACTCGACAATGGCAGTAATAATTTGGAGCATTGGTTGCTAAAAAAAACGAACCGTGCTCTGCGGTTTCAGTTGCATTAATTTTTACTACGTTTCTTCTTCGTCTTATTGTGAAAGTATCTAATTACATAACATTTCTTTGTAATCGAATTTCAAATAGAACTGGTTAACTTAGGTTAGTGCCTTAGCCAAAAAAATTTTAAGATAGGAATGGATGAATGATTGATATATCGTTATTCTGTAAAGGACCGGTATGATCTAAATACTAGAAACTGTAACAAACTGGTCGTCCCATGTCTCAGACTTAGCAAAACCAGTAACAGTTTCTTAGGTAATAGTGTTAGGTTTTACAATAAAGTCCCGAAACGTATTACCGATTTGCTGGACTGTAAATTTAAGCGCCATGTCATGCGGGTTTTTGTGTCGAAAGGTGTTATAGAGTGCATCAATATGTGAACGATAGTGCTATCTGGAATTGACTCCTCTCTGTGCGTCCACTAAAAACGGTATTGTAACGTATAATGTATTCGAAATATGTATATGTTAAAAATATGTACCCGATCGAGTTTCTTGCATGTTCTTCGCGATGACTGGGTTTTTTCCAAACCGGTGGTAGTTTCGACGTTTATAAGCGCCTTATTGGGGTCTAAACTGAATAAAGTATTTTTGATTTGTTTGTCCGAACACGTGTTTATTTATGCAGAAAGTTCTTATACGATCTATCTTACTATATACAATACCTCGTCATTAGGTGGCGCTAGGCTAGATTTCAGCGTTATTAGGTTTTATATTGTAGTTTAACGCGGACAAAGTCATGTGTGATTGTTAGTATCGTTAACATGAAAGAAGAATAGACTTTTACATTAGTGTCAATAATTTATTACTGTAGACAATTACGTCTATCTTGTAGGAATAAAGTGGTGACGAAGTTTTGGTTGATATTTTTTAGAAAAAGTCTAAATATTTATTTTTTTGCAGTTAAATTTCTTGTGAGAGGGCTTTGAAATTCTAATCCGCAACCTTTTTGTGTGACGAAAGGTGGTGGGGGTAAACACTGTGTCGGGTTGAGTTGGGAGCAGTGTACACTTTCAACCCACAAATTTTTGAAACAAATAAATTATTATGAAGCTAAATGTTTTTAAAAAGTTATCAAATGTCGGCTAGCCTTATTTACATAAACAAATAACCAAAATCAATTTTTAGTAACTTACCTGTGGTCGAAATCACCTCTATTTCACATAGTGTCCAAGTACTTTTAGGGAGATTTTTTTTCTAAGTATTTATCTCTTTTTTTTAATCCTTCTTACTATTCGGGTAGTCATCCTTAGGTTCAATCCATGAAATTGGGATTAAATCTATTTCATCGCACCCTGAACTTTGTCTTGGTAAGAAACAGACAACTGCGTATGATGAACCGGCTTCTTCATTTTCGGATTCACTCATCTATTCAAATAATTAATTCAATAAGTACAATGAAAGTAGTAATAACAGATGAAAATAAATAAAGTAAAAGTAACCGAAAAAGATTTTTTTTAACAAAGAAATTTAGAAAATATAAAGAAAAGAAGAACTAACTAACTAAATAACTAAAAGAAACAACTGCAGAAACGGACATTTGTTGAGGGATTAAGTTCATATGTCGAATGATATAAATTTATAGTTTACACTGAAGACAATAACTGATTATTCATACAAAAAATAAAATAATCTTATAATATTTAATTCAGGCAAATAAACTAAATAAAAACTTTAAAATTGTTAAAAAAAATACTTACTTTAAACGGGTAATTTTAAGGTTAAGCGTGGTTCGATTGTTACTTTGATTGCTTCTCGGGCTTATACTATACTCATCCACTTGACTTCGAATGTTTAACAACAGTGCACGTGCATACACACACGATTGAGACTGACTCTTGATACACATACATACATTAATTCCTAGCCTAAAATTAAAACCGTAAAATTTCTTCACACAGTTAGTCGGTACTATTGTTTAAAAAAGCATGCACACAACTGAATGTCGTTAGTGAGAGCATCGATCGGTGGCCAATGGTGTACCAGCCATAGGGCGATGATAGAGTACCGATGCTCGGCCTAGCATAAGTAGCCTAGTCTCGGCCGATCATTGGTTTTTTTTGAGCATCGGCGACTTCGTATGGGGAGGTATTAATCAGATAATAATAAATCAGACAATACCATCGTTCCTTATGTTATCTTCTTACTACTGACGGACGACGTGTATACAAGATTTCATGATCATCGATTTAGTAGTAAAATCGTAACAAAAAAAATTACAGTCGCATTTATAGCATTCAAAATTAAGTGTTATCTACATATTAACTCGATATCACAAATTAATAATTGATGATGAAATATAATAAACTACCGGCTCCCCCGGACGTTGTCCCGCCCTGGTAATTGAAAAACCTTGACTAATTATATACCTATTAGTAATATAATTTAAACTAAACCTTCCTCATGACTCACTTTATTTATTGGCGGAAACGGCATGAATATCCGTTCAGTAGTTTTTGAGTTTATCGCGAACAGACAGACGTGGCAGAGTACTTAGTTTTATAATATCATCATCATCAATTATAATCCTATATACCCTTATCCCACTTAAGTAGGGTCGGCACAACATGTTTTCTTTTTCCACTCTCTCCTGTCAAATGTATTTTCAATATTCACACCAGTATCACTTAGTTTTATAATATGTAATGATAAATATTGTAATATGTTAATTTGATTTTTCTAAACATTTTGGTATAATATTTATTCGAACATCAAAAGACGGAGAGAAATTAATACGAGAACTAGCGAATGTTTGTTTTATATCTAATGATAAAAATATAACAACTTTTCATGGAAAAGCTAATTTGAACCCATTTTATTTGATATTGTATTGTTTATTTACGCGGTATGTATCAAGTTCCAATTAGTACTGCCTATCAATATTATCTATATTAGCGGTGAATTTACTAAATTGTTTGTCCGAACATCATCGTAATTTGATAGCACGTATTTAAGAGAATGTTTACGCTTAAATATCAGATATTATGTTTTATCTGATAAACAACGGACTTAGGTGGTTTTCTGAATTATCGTTTGTGAAAATAATATAATAACGATTAATAATAAATATGGATAACGTTGGTTTTGTCTTATACAAGACTAGCCTTAATTTATAAATTGAGAATAATAATAGAAGCCAAAGAATAAATAGAAAAAAGAACAGTAAATATACATTATAAATGAAATACAGTTGCAGACAACAAAGCTTTAAAAAATTTGAAGAAAATGTGCGTCGCTACACTAAATAATTTAAAAAGATTAAATGCTTAAAAACTATTAAGTCTAGACAACAAACTATGAAACATTACATTTATAATGTTAAATTCAGGGTCGTCATCAGAGAATGCCTTCCCGGAGTAATAAATATCTCTAATTATAACATACTAACCTCTGCACGCGACTTCGTGCGCGTGCAATAACCTTACTTTGGGCTAGCGGTAAGACGCAGCGGAAACTCTTAAGAGGAAAAAATCCCCATTTTAAAAATTCTTCATCGATGCTCCGCTCCTATTGAGCTTAGCGTGATGATATATAGATTATAACCTTCCTCGATAAATGAGATATATAACACTGAAATAATTTTTCAGATCGGATCAGTAGTTCCTAAGTTTTTTTTTTTCGAACTGACTACGTTATTGACCATGCAAGGTCTTAACAGCTTCACCGGACTACTAAGTAGTTCCTAAGATTACCCCCCTACAACGTCACAAATTCACAAACTCACAAACTTTACCTCTTTATAATATTAGTATAGATTAATCAATGAATGATTCTCTATTACACACATTTGCTTCGTACACTGTCGAGCTTAATACCTAAAAGCATTCGTTTTCTGATAAGTGGTAGGATAGGAAAAAAAAATTAAAATATGTCGTAAAAAGCATTTATATGACTGTATATGGTATACTACATAAAATACAAATTAGAAATATGTATTAGATATGTATCTGCTATAAAAATAGTAACACAAAATTGCTATATTAATATACGGGCAGTCCTCGATTCACGTCCTTTAGATTCATGTCGTTTCGTCTTACGTCAAAGAATATTTCGACACTATTTTTTAGATTGACGTCACCTTTTTCGATTTACGTCATAGCCGATGTCGCTTGCCTCGCTGTCGTCCAATCGGTCGAGCTTGAATTAATACGCCCTGTCGCACTATCACAACATTAAACAATGTTGTGTTAATAAACACCAAACATAATTAGTAATTCAAGAAATCAATATTTTAAGAGATTAGTTAGACATACAAACATACACAATACGTAGTACATTTAAATACAGTTTAAAGTATTTGTAGTACTTAATCGCTAGTCTTTGTATGGAAATGTATGAAATAAAATGTAGCCCGTTGAAGCTGTTAAGACCTTGCTTGGACAACAATTTAAAAAAAGTCAGTTAAAAAAAAATGTACAAAATAAAGAGACTCGACTTCAGTTTCGATGTGATTTACGTCGCGTATTTGGACAACCTAATGTGCCGTTAGTGCGAGGAAACTCTATAAAACTGTACATACGTCATTGATATATAAAAACCCAAGATGCACAGTCAACGTCTCAAACCCGTCCGCATAAAATGAGCGCACAATTGAGAATTCCGAGCTCATTTTAATTAGTCTCTCGTCACACGCGTCTTTGGACTTTTTGTACATTGCTTTGTAAAAGCAACTTTAAATAGTTCGCGTAAGGTTGAATTTGCAAAATAAGTTTATAACTATAACATATAATTATAACTTAGGTATATCGGAGAGCTTTTAGGGACGGTTTTGAGCATTATTTTTATTCGAGACTGGGCATCTTGGGTAATAATAACACATATAGATAGGAATGGATGAATGATTGATATATCGTTATTCTGTAAAGGACCGGTATGATCTAAATACTAGAAACTGTAACAAACTGGTCGTCCCATGTCTCAGACTTAGCAAAACCAGTAACAGTTTCTTAGGTAATAGTGTTAGGTTTTACAATAAAGTCCCGAAACGTATTACCGATTTGCCGGACTGTAAATTTAAGCGCCATGTCATGCGGGTTTTTGTGTCGAAAGGTGTTATAGAGTGCATCAATATGTGAACGATAGATGTGTAACAAGATGTGTAACAACAATATGTAACAAGATGTGTTTATGTATGCAGAAAGTTCTTATACGATCTATCTTACTATATACAATACCTCGTCATTAGGTGGCGCTAGGCTAGATTTCAGCGTTATTAGGTTTTATATTTTAGGTAGTTTAACGCGGACAAAGTCATGGGTGATTGTTAGTATCGTTAACATTAAAGAAGAATAGACTTTTACATTAGTGTCAATAATTTATTACTGTATATGCAGAAAGTTCTTATACGATCTATCTTACTATATACAATACCTCGTCATTAGGTGGCGCTAGGCTAGATTTCAGCGTTATTAGGTTTTATATTGTAGTTTAACGCGGACAAAGTCATGTGTGATTGTTAGTATCGTTAACATGAAAGAAGAATAGACTTTTACATTAGTGTCAATAATTTATTACTGTAGACAATTACGTCTATCTTGTAGGAATAAAGTGGTGACGAAGTTTTGGTTGATATTTTTTAGAAAAAGTCTAAATATTTATTTTTTTGCAGTTAAATTTCTTGTGAGAGGGCTTTGAAATTCTAATCCGCAACCTTTTTGTGTGACGAAAGGTGGTGGGGGTAAACACTGTGTCGGGTTGAGTTGGGAGCAGTGTCTCGCTTGCCTTCGGGTATTGGAGAACAGTGAGACATACGCTTTTCTTTTTCTCCGTGATTGCGTGTAATGTGTTCAGGTGGCGTGGTTATCTCTGAACACAATCTATGCTATTCAAAAGTGATTGATGAATAATTAAAATGGGCAACATTTGTACATTCGTAATACAAAAGTTTAACTTGTATCTTGTGTTTTTACGACACATCCTGTGTTTTTTAGTAATATAGAAATATATGTTTTATAATTACTTGTCACAATTTATATATAAAAAACGTGTTGATTTCGGTTACTCACATTGTTTACAGATAATAATTACCTTATTTTTTGTTGCTTAATCTGCTTAAGGAAAAAGTAATTTCCTCTAATTACGGTCGTCTGTGTAACACTTGGGGCGTATTGGTAAGCAATGAGATAACGTTGAAGGAAAGACGATGTTCTAATTTCTCGGGTTCTATGTTTTGCAAGAAACATGAACAATAGAACATAGTTCATATCATCATATACAATATTGGTTCAGTAGTAGCGTGATTAGACACCACGTTGATCGACACAGACTCGAATCCCTACAAAGAAAAAAACGTAGAAAAAAAACAATACTATAGTTCTAGGTTTTTTTGAATGTCCGTCTGGCTATCGATGTCCGATGTTTAAAATCTGTCGTCAAGGACTTGTGGGTCTGTTCTGGCAATCGCAATTTAGAGCCCTTTTTTTCAATGCTCACGTACAACATCACAACATACTACCATCTTGAACGACACGATCACTAATCATGTCTTGTAGGTGGTAGAGCCACGCTGAAGCTACTACTGGTTTCAGCATGAATGGGTCGGTTCGCTCGGAGTACTACCACCCGACCCACAGACAACCGACGTGAAGTAACAGTGCTTGCATTGTTGCGCTTCATTCGGTCAATGAGAGCGCCGAATACCCAACTTCCATCCCCCCCCCATTTCCACACTCCTCCTTCTCCCAAACACAGGCTGGCAACGCACTTGTGACTCTTCTGGTGTAGCAAGTGTCTATAGACGGTGGTGATCACTTAACATCAGGTGACCCACCTGTCCGTTTTCCACCTATGATATAAATCATCGGGTAGATTGTGGTAAAACGCTACAACTCATCAATAATAACAAAAAAATTGAAATTGCTGAGACTGTATAAACAATATATTGTCTATAGTGTATATATAATATCAAATGGGCATGCAGTCCATTTAATGTTAACTAATTTTTACAACTTACAAATGTTTAAAGCTTAGGGTGGCCCCGAAAAAACGATTGTTTTTCGAGTCTTTTGAAATAATATATTGGTTTATCATGTTTGAAGAGCCATGATAAAATACCAGCGCCACTAAAACAGATTTAGGGGCCGCTCAAGATTTTTCAAACGTTCCTATAATTGTCAATTTTTTTTCTCCTTTTTTATATCATAGGGGCAAACGAACAGGCGTGTCAACTGAGGGTAAGTAATCACCACCGTCCATAGACCCTAATAGTACCAGGGGAGTCGCAAGTGTGTTGCCAGCCTTTTAAAGGAGGTGGGCCTCCAGCGCTCTCGCTGACCGAACGAAACGTAACAATGCAA
>MU159411.1:17167-49647 GCA_015888305.1 Antheraea pernyi | reverse complement strand
TATTAAAGGAGAAAATCCAGGATCGGAAGCCGAGAAGGCATGCATGGCGTACCTAGAGAAAGTCTTCTCCTAGGTCCGCCATGCCGCAGCCCGGCCACGCAGGTGGCCCGTCACTTCACCATCACAACAGCAAATGTTCAGGCGCGGCCGAAAAGCCACGCCGCCGACTTCCAAAAGGCGCAAGACGGCGCCAAACTGACGCGCCCTTATGATAAGGGCGGCGACTGACGCCACCTAAAGAGGTCTTGGACCTGATATGGTTTCTCCGCACGCTGCTTCGCAGCGTGCGAGAAGAAAGTATCCGAACAGGCAAATCATATGAGGTTTGGCATTGTTTCTATTGTTTTATCAACATTTAATTACTTTATATACATTTGTTTTTGGCTAATTAGACTACGATAACACATATTTATGTGCTGTAAATGGACTTACACCACTTTCAAAATTAGACAATTGTAAAAATCATTTAAATTCAATTTTGAAAAATCATATATCGCTTAAAATATACTTCATTTTAATATAATTTTGTTTACAAATACGCATAACAACACATAAAATTTTATTTTCGACGGGAATTACATTATCATTACAAGAATTTATTTATTCTCTGCATGTGGTATTGTTTCAAAATATGCATGATACACCGGAGGTATATAGGGTAGTAGCTGCTTCATATCTTTATATTTTTCGTACGTAATAGGTCTGACATTTTTGTACAAAGGCTCCAGGGCGATTTTTTCAAATTTTAACGGTCTTCCAGGACGTAGAGGTAATAAATTGATAATTTTAAATTGTGCGTCCGTCATCGTTGTTTTATAAAAAATGGTATATGGTGCAATTTTGAGGAACCTTAACCAACATATTTGCAACCAATTGACCTGATCCCCGTTAGTATTTTTTTAAATCTGTTTTTTAATTGTATTTTGGAGATTTTTTTTTTAAATGAAATTCTCCGGTTTCATTTCATATAAAATGAATTTATCCTGTTTTCTACATTGCGCTATTACATTATACTAATCTTGTGGTGTGTACACAAAATTCATTGGGCCTCCAGCGCTCTCGCTGACCGAACGAAACGTAACAATGCAAGCACTGTTACTTCACTTCGGTGTTTCTGTGGGTCGGGTACCCCGGGCGAGCCGACCTATTCATGCTGAAACCAGTAAAAGCTTCAGCGTGGCTCTACCACTTAAAAAAATTTCGTCCCATTATAATTTTTTATAAACCTGATAATATAGATAAAGGTTTGGATGATTTCAAAACGATTTGCAGTAACGCGAATACTATTCCGTTTCGGTAGAATTAGACATGATGGTGATGAATACACACTCAGACATTGCGCAGGGTCTACCAGTCTTGGTAGTTACATTCACTTTGTTATGAGTGATTTAGAAATACTAGTGGGTGCCCAGTGGTCAACATTCGACCATATTTCATTGATTTTTTAATGGGATAAATTTTATAATAATAGTTGTATATTATAATATCATTGTTGAATGTCTTGTCGTATTTATTTTCTTCTCACAGGTTATGCGCTGTACATTTTCTAATACATTTCTCTAATTTTTTAATATCTAT
Source organism: Antheraea pernyi (assembly GCA_015888305.1). Taxonomy (NCBI): domain Eukaryota; kingdom Metazoa; phylum Arthropoda; class Insecta; order Lepidoptera; family Saturniidae; genus Antheraea; species Antheraea pernyi. The sequence continues at coordinate 48,069 of MU159411.1, read as the reverse complement.
CTTTTAACTTACGAGTAGTGGAAACACGGAGGGGAAACAATGCAAATCGTCCGCGGTGAAACCGCGGGACACAGCTAGTGTAAAATAAATGAAAAATAACAAAACACTGATCGGCATCCATCTGCTATGCCACCTACATCTGTCAATTGGACTTACACCACTTTCATAATCGATGATTATGCAATTTCATTTACCGACCGATTTTAAATTGTACAAAATATGGGATTTTTTTGAGAAATTAAACACGGACTAGTTATATATAAAAAAATTACATTAAATTAAGCATGAATTACTTGATAGCTCATTTTTCTCAAAAATGGACTTACACCACTTTCAAAATAAACGGTCCATATATTGGTAAGATAATAAACAAGGCAGACGTAGTCGAGGGTATAGGATATATTTTAACTATATTTGCATACTTCATTTCCTTACTTATATATAAACTGTTAATTAACTCGACCCGCGGTAAACAGACAATATTATTATTTTTCTATTATTAGAATACTAGCTGATTATAAAAAATCCTTGACAAATTATACACCAAAACCTTCCTTATGAATCACTTTATCAACTGGTGAAAACCGCATGAAATCGGTTTAGTAGTTTTTGAGTTTATCGCGAACAGACAGACAGACAGACGCGCTAGGAGACTTTGTTTTATATCTATGCTATTATACGCTTAAGTTTGTTAATAAATGTACGTGCTTCAACGCCATCTTCTGGCAAGTTGTAGTATTTTAGTATGTATAAATGCATAATATATAAATTATATATCGATATCAGTAGTATGTTGAATGGGAAGACAGCTATTGAATATAATAACGTAAACAAGTAAACTTTGAGTTACTGTTAGTTGGCATCGTCGTTAGCTTGTGATCAATCATCAAATATTATAACAATCCTCGTTGTCATAACTTCCGTCGTATTTATCTAATTACGTAGTCGCTAACTTATAACCCGTCTGCGTTCAGTAGATTGTTTACTCTATTTGATTATTATTGACAATGTTTTAGCAGCGTTCATATACTATGTTTTATAATTTTGCTTTCATTTTCTAAATACGGTAATATTTTTATGTGCAATTTAATTTCTGTGGCTTTTGAATAACTTTGAGAAATAATGAAAATGTAATTTATATTTTTATGTTCTTTGCCGCTCTCCATTTTCCGTGCAATCAATTTTTAATAATAAACATTTTTTCAAACTTATTTTTCATATTAACAGTGCCTATATTTTGTTTTATGTCATGGATTTTACTTCAATACTTGATATATCTATATTATAAAAGTAAAAATATATTCGTTTGAATATTGATCAATCAAATACCATGACCATAGGGACGGATTTTAATGAAATTTGGCATGAAAATGGGTATACCGTTAAATTATTTTACGATTTTTTTTTCAATTGCTATTAAATACCGATAGTAACTAGGTATTCTTTCTAATGGTGGTAGAGCCACGCTGAAGCTATTACTGGTTTTAGCATGAATGGGTCGGCTCGCCCGGGGTAGTACCACCCTCTCATAGAAAACCGACGTGAAGTAACAGTGCTTGGATTGTTGCGTTTCGTTCGGTCAGTGAGAGCGCCGGAGGCCCACCTCCCCTCCCGTCTCCTCACTGCCCTCCCTCTCCCTCCCTTAACCCTTCCCCCCGAAGGGTGGCAACGCACTTGCGACTCCTCTGGTGTTGTTGGTGTCCATGGACGGTGGTGATCACTTAACATCAGGTGACCTACCTGTTCGTTTACCATCTATGATATATAAAAAAAAAAATATATATTATTTGTATGTCTTTTTGCTTAAAAGCATGGATACAACCTGAAAAATATTGTTGGCTTTAATTAAAATACTTCCCAGCATATAATTTTTATGTTAAAAAGATAAAAGTAACCACATCTAATATTTACATCGCGAATGAGTTCGAGCTTTTATTTACAGTTTCAACGTTCTGCGCCCTTCAGAGTTGCAAACTGTATAAATAAATAATTCGAGGAAAAAATTCACACATTCGAAATGGTTTTCGTCGCATATTCGCGTGGACACACACTCATTTAACACTTCCATGTTCATTGGGACAAGCGCCAAATCGCTGGGGCACACCTTTTGTAATATGTTACAATGAAATCCTTTTATCATGTACAGTGCTGAGTTTCAAAATGTTACGGAAATGAATCATTTGTAGCTACGGTGTGAATTCAATGAACATATTATTTAAGTATATTTTAATGTTTATTAAAGTGAAACTTTTTTCGTATTGCCTCAAATTTTTCGTCCATCTAGCGCATGTCGCATGACGCCAGCTGCGTAGTAGGGGTAAAGTGAAAGGCGCTCGGCAGAGCAGTGAAGGCCAATATGTTTATACCAATATCTGTATTATTGTATTTATTATGTATTCCGTACATTAAAACATTCAAATTTATATTTGGATATCTTGTCTATTATTGATTTCCCATTGTCGTTTCCATTTTCCAATGATATTTTTTTCTTCTTTTCTGCAGACTCGTGGTCCGCGCCTTTTTTTTTGACGCTGAACAATTTTTTACTGACACCAAAAAGGATGAATTTCTCTATTCGGGTTTATTATTATTTATGCTTCTTACCTCAGAACTTTACCATCTATTATACGGTTTGGATCTTTTTTTATTGGAAAGGGATATTTTTTCAAGGGCATCTCATTTAATTACTATTGTACCTCGCATTTCCATAGTACACTATGGAACTCCTCAACATAAATTAGGAAATGTATAGCGATAGGTTTAAATTTTGGTGAATTTTTTTAGAGTAAATATTTCTGAAGTGGAAGTTTTTACCTAGTATATAATAAAAAAAAGTTAACAATGGAATTAAATTTTATATTGTAATATAATACGGACAAAGTCACGGGAGTTTACTAGTAAAGTGTATGCATAAATACATATGTTATTTACTAGGTGCGTTTGGTTCTATGATGGTATTTGGTTTTCCGCAATGATGATGAATTTGATGATTTAACGTGTATTGATTTCAGTACAGATTATACCTATTTAGAATCTATATAATGTAATCATTCTCCAGTTTATGCGAACACTATGGGATCATTATTAAATTTTACTGTATTATAAATCGTAATTAAGGGCATTATCGCTAATGAAATACCTATTTTGTCGAGTTTTCATTTCGCTACGGGCTGATCCTAGTTAATTAATTGTGCCGTTTTCTCGCTTTTCCGTTATATCTTTCCTTTGCTGTTGTTGAGATGGATCTTGTTCAATTATTTTATTATATTAGATTTCACAATGCCGGCAATTAGTTAATTAATAATAAAAAGTAATTACTTTTTTATTTCTTTCTATTGATTACTCTCCACGCATCATTAATGATATTACAAAAAGAAAATAAAACATAACGCGGAAAGTATAATGGACTCATTTTTATTTTATGTGTTTTATTGATTTCGTGTTAATATGCTAATATGCGTGCTACGTGGCATAATTATTAGTATTAATGATTTATTTAGTTATTAAATATTTAATTAAGTAAAAAAAGTATTAGTAATTAGTAATAAAAATTAATTGAAAATTCTTATCAATGTATAAATTTTAATTCCTATTTCAAACATTTTTTCTTGTGTGATATAAAAATAGTTTGGTTTATTGGTTCAGAAAACTTATATGTCAATAATACGGACTATATTAAAAAAAAGACTGGGGAATAAAAGTGCGATAAATGTGCAAGTATGGTTAAAGGTATGAAACTTTGGCGCTTGAATATATTATCAGCCAAATTGGTAATGGACTTTGGTACTCAATAGAGTACTTAACTTAACTTTACTTAGAGTATAATAATAAAACCTAACACTGTTTTCTAAAATACTATTACTGGTCAACAAAGAATATGTAAACTAAAGTGGCACTGGGCTGCTTAACTGTTGAAGAACTGACAACCTTTGAAGTATAAGAATTCTTGGGTGGAAATCGCTATTTAGTAAACGAAGTACTGTAGAACGTTCTGAAACTACATGGGTGGGTGTAAGGGGTGTCAAATAACATAATAAGACTTGAGACACCCAAGCCAACCTCACCTGCACGTGGTGCACCCTGCTGAATAACGAACGAGGCAATGGCGAAAGCGGAGTGGTAGGGTTTTACAGCCTGACTGGGTCGCAATCACCATGTATATGGCGAAAAAGCCCGTCATAGTGATTCGCTTCCGCGGGTCGCGTTTCGGGATCAGCCTGTGCATATCCAGCTATTCGCAGGCCGGCATGGCAGCGGCGACCAGCGATGGATAGTGTGTCACTCGGTGGTCGCCATTGTTTTTGGACTATACTGTGCTTACCATCAGGCAAAGTGCAGTCACTTTGCCGTGATACAATAAAAAAAAAATGAAATTACATTTTATGAAAAAGGCTAGTTAGTAGTCCTGTAAACAACGCGTACAGTGACGAGTCTTGGGAGACGTTTATGTACAGCACTGTTTCCATACGGAGATGATTTAGATAAAGACTTCAGTTTTAAGCTTTAAATATTTTAACTAAAACCTAGGAGATATCGATATAATAATATATTGTGAATAATTGAATTAATTTATTGTATAAATAATAATTACACTTATAACATTCTTGTCAATTATCATTGTAATGTGATGTTGATATTGCATTCGTTTTATTGCGGAACAGTGCCACAGTATACCTATGAGAGACAGTACGGAAACCACCTACAAACGTTCGAAAACGGTACACTCACGCAAACATGCGAATCGGCGAGAGGTTTTAAAAGGTTCTCTATGGACCGCATCGCGAAAACCGCTTAGGCGTCTCGTCGATGCGCATGTTTGCGTGAGTGTGCCGGTACGAGCGTTTGTAGGTAGTTTCCATACTGTCTCTTATATTTATACTGTGACAGTGCGGTGGAGTATACTGAAAAGTTTTCCATACACTTTTTAGCCTTTTTAGTCTCTTTTTACTGCGCTTGTTCTATCGGCAACAAGTTGTTAGTATAACAGCCGACCTCGAAAATGCAGTCCTCGTCGCTGAATTTCTAACGACTTCGCAAAAGTTTATACGAGTATGTACAAAGAAAATTCGTATTACTGCGAGTAATGGCACTTAGATAAAATTGCAGCGTTTATTTTAAAGAAAAAAAAGAGATCTTACATAAACATTTAATGATTATTATGCGTGATGACTGATTCAACATTTTTAAGAGTCCAATTACTGTACGTTTTTGTTACCTTCTGAAATTCATATGTATACATTTTTTAATGATAACATTTAGATTGTAACGCATGTTTAAGTATAAAAGTGATTTAAAACATGGCGGGTCTACTATTTAATCCTTATGTAGGTATATTGTTATCCAAGTAACTACGCAATTACTTTTAGTCAGAAAAATAATCTAAAACTTAATTAATTTTTCTGAACAGCTTAAGTACACATAATAAGTGGTAATATTGTTCTCTCATCACCATTAACTTTTGTTTAATTTATTAGTTCGGTTTAGTTAATAATAATATATTGTTTGTTGTGCATTGTGCTATAACAAATTTGTTCTGTAGCTGTTATGTTTAAAGCACATATCATTTATTAATTACACCGGTCAACACGATTTTTGCGTCTAACTTCTACATGTTACATTTTTGTTTCTCCTACGACAAAGATAAGGAAATTTTTTTTTTCCGGTTAAAGTTTGCTTTTGTAGAAACTAGAATAATTTTTCAATTTTTCGGCAAAAATTATTGATTTTATATTTTTTCTACATTGTAAATTATAATTAGAAAATATTTTTTTAGACACAAGAGTCTTTTTTAATCAAGATTTGTGATAAACAATAACATATAGGTGTAAAATAACAAGAAACTAATGTCTAAAAGTGAATATTTTTCGTATTTCTTTTATGCTCGTATGAGCTCTCTCGTATTAAACCCCAAATGTAATCTCCCATCATATTCTCGTTGTACTGCCCTTGATATTTCCGTTCAAAGTCCATCACATCTTGGTGAAAACGTTCTCCTTGTTCCTCGGAGTAGGCCCCCATGTTGTCTTTAAATTCGTTCAGATGTAGTAGCAATCTTTTGTTTATGAAATAAATTAAATCATACTTATCATCGTAAATCAGACCAAAGCAAATTTTACGAGCTAAATATGAATATTTAAGTGTTTTTCAATGTCTAGAATCAGAATTTAAGCAAGAGAACTGAAACAAAAAAAAAAAGTTTTTGTTGACCTCTGTTATAAATAGATCATTGTTGTAATAAATAGATCAATCAATACATGGTTGTATCAATATGTATAAATTCCACCACTTATTCAAAAAATCATTTTGTATGGATTCTGAATGTTTTGTCAAAGATCTTTTAGACGCATGACAGCGGTGACCGGCGATGGATAGTGTGTCACTCGGTGGTCACCATTGTTTTTAGATTGTACTGTGCTTACCATCGGGCATACTGAAGTCATTTTGCCGTGCACTATAAAAAAAAAAGTTTAATACCTATTTTCATTTAAGTGGTTCTTATAGAGCTTATAATAACGAAATGTAAATCACATTGTTATGCTAAATGCTAATGTGTGCCGTTTATTTCTGAATGTATTGAAAGAGGATGTAAAGGTTGTACAAGATAAACTTTTAGATTTCGTTTGAGTATTTTTTTAGATTTATTAACTTTTAAAGAATATGCCTCATTATTTTAATAGATTTTGTACATTGTTTGAGACTTTGAAAATCGAGTTATACGTTTTTACAATTTAAATTATTATAAGTTGGTCCTATACGATACTCTATTAAGTAGTCAAAACTTTACAAAGTACGTAATTGGAAATAATTGCTAATAATACAATGCTCAGGGACGCAAAACGAATACGTTACTTAAAAACGGACTTTTTAAATTATATAATTTAATCCATACTTAACAAGTTTAAGTAGGTACTTTTAAATATTGTGCTATTTTATGAGTTCTCTGATTAGAAATTACCTATTGTAATACTCAAGAGCCTCTTCGTTTTTCTATTTATTTGGATGCGCTAGTTTCTGGAAATATCTGGAAATGATAATGTATTTATTGAAGAAGTTACGGCTATTAAAATGGAGTAATTACCATATAAAGTCAAATGTCAAAAGTTCGTTTTTATTAGAAATGACTACGCTATTGGCCTAGCACGGTCTTTACAGCTTCACCGGACTACTATGGCGGGCACTTAAAGCACTCAGTCGGTTTGTCAGAAGTACGCTAAGCGCGAGGGAATACATAGCGCGTACTATTTAAAGCTAAGGAAGGGAGGCTCTACCCATAAGAAATGAGCATACCTAGAGAGGCCGAACTGTGAATGCTTAGACCAGCAACGAGCCTCGCGAACGGTTCCTTACGAAATAGTGACGCTGTGTATAGAATCTGTGTCCATTTGTCTACGTTGATAGTAGGTAATTCAAAATGTTAGTGTTTTGCGCAAGTAGACACTTGAAACACTTAGAAAACATAGTATATTTAAAAAAAGTTAAGGGTACAAACAGGACCGTGTTCGTTTAATAAATGGACAATGCTATTTTTACGCAGTACGCTGCTGGTAAACGTCACCGAAATTGTACGTAGCTCTTAGAATCCAAAAAATTTTTTTACTTTGTACGCAGACTATACAACATATATATATATATTTGATTAGATTCTATTTATAATGTATAAATCAGTTTGTTTTTTGATGTTAGCACCTACTTAAGATTGATTGTAGTGAAACGTGATATCCGCTACAAATTTATGATTTATGACACCGGAGACTTTATTCTTAATAAAAATAGATATTTTATGTGTAAAGGAAAAAATATAACTACCAATCCACCTTTCACACTTCTCCACGGTAAGAAAACATACATCGCTGAACGAATAGAGCTTATAAAAGTCGTAGTTTCTTAATATTTTAATGACTTTATATTAGATGAATCTGTCGTGATATTTAGATAAGGACCAAGTGTGATAGAGTAAGCAAGAGTGGTAGAGCCACGCTGAAGCTATTACTGGTTTCAGCATGAATGGGTCGGCTCGCTCGGGGTAGTACCACCCTCTCATAGAAAACCGACATGAAGTAACAGTCCTTGCATTGCTGTGTTTCGTTCGGTCAGTGAGAGTGCCAGGTCACCTCCCTTCCCCTCTCCTCTCCCTCCTCACTCCCTTTCCCCCAAACACAGGCTGGCAACACACTTTCAACTCCCCCGATGTTGTTAGTGTCTATGAACGGTGGTGATCACTTAACATCAGGTGACTCACAAGTTCGTATGCCAGTTATGACATAAAAAAAAGAAAAAAAGTGCCTTAGTTGTGTAACTAAAAAAAACTGATTCAAACAAGAGTATTTTCTTTAAAGTATACTTAAGTATTGTTAGTAGCTAAAGTATAATAGTTTAAATACGTTCATTAGACCTTATAACTTACATTAATGCCCACTTTTGTATTAAAATATAATTACTACAACAAAGGTATAGCAGAATATTTGTGGTTGATTAATTCCGTAGGCGTGGCTTTTGTACTGTGTATTGCTTGTTACCCACTCCAGAATTTTACGACGTTGCGCACTGCAGTACACCTTGCGCATAAAATTATATGAACGTGTAATAGGGGCTTCTATCTGTGACGGCGCTTCAAAAAGGGACTGTGTTTACAGAAAAAATTCAACAAGTTCCACATGAGTAGCTTTAGAACAAAGGAACTTGTTTTCTGGAGGTTCATCAGTTTTTTTTTTAATTTGAACCCGAAAAGTAGCATTCTACACTTATTTGTTGTAACATGCGAAGATATAACAGGAATAATATATAAAATAAAGATTAGTACAATGATATTTCCTATATACAATATTGTAAATCTGTACATATACAGTATGATACAATTTTGTGAAACCAATAATTCTATTTTTTATTTTAAATTATCAACGAGTGACAATAGTATTTTCAGAAGCATTAGTTTAGACCACAAAGCGATTTTTTCGTACAGACTTCTATATTAACTTTGATAAGTGAACAAATCCGCCATTAAAAGTAAATATGATTTCCGTATTAGCCATATTTAAACTAATTCCTTTTGTCTAAAGTTTTGTCAAAACACGTAAATTAACAATGCCAACAGAAACCCGAGTAATTGAACCTAATCAAAACCTTCGCTCACCAACAGTGTTGGTACCGAAGCCAACTTTAGTCGCTTAGTTTAGTTTGCCTCTCGTATAACTTTGGCCAGCACTTGATTATGTGCGGCGACTTTGATTGGCTCTTTAGATGTTACGCAAAATTAATACCGTAAGTGCCAGAATTAATTATTCATCTAGTTATCACTAACCACTTTTCCTGAATTGTAGGTAAATAAAATACTTTATACTAAATAAATTTTTCAATTTATTAAAATGAGAAAACTTATATAAATTCGCTGCCTTTAAACAAAATAAGTAATAAAATACAACAATTAAATCGTTATAACAGGACAGAAATACTATGTTATATATCGCGAAAAAGAATAATAAAGATTTCTAATCGCTGTAATAATTTATGAGATGTAAAATACAACAGAACGTATAAACAATTTTTTCATACAATTAGCTCTAAAAATTAGCTTCAATTATACAATTTTATGGAGCCTAAACAACTGGTAATTACTGGAATTTGTTGCCTTCTAAATATTACGAAAGTTAATAATTAAATAATTGCAAGCTTTAGTAAGTATATGTGTTCTTCTTCTATTTTTATTTTTGGCAACCAGTCCTTTAATATACTATTACTACAATTGTCAAGTGAGTATCGATATTACAAGTTTCTTGATATAATTTCAATGAACTAACAAGATGGTGGCCATCTTGTCAGAACTTCCGTGGGAGTTTTTATGGCAAGTCAGAATCCATGTTCCGTGGTATTATTTCCGATCCACTTGTGCAAAATAACCAAACTATATTACGTAAACCACCACAAACATTACACAATATAGAGCCAAATAACACAAGATTATGGATAAAATATATAGACCACTACATGGCGTTCCAAGATCCCGCCAAAAACTCCTAGTATATGTGTTATTACAATGAATTGAATTTTACGTTAAGTCAAGTAACACTAGTATAAGTTATCCAAGGCATTGAAACTATAGTAATTTCTGTTTTATTTATGATATTATATTAAATTAAATATATCATGGCGCGGTAGGCAATAATATCCTTTTATTTTCCACAATGAATAGCGACCACGCGTCGAATATCCGCACTGCGTCGTAGCGTGGCATTAAAATTTACCAAAGTCGTTGTTTATTCTAAATGATATATTATCTGTGAATTTTTTACATAACTTTTTTCATTACTTTCACTACTATTGATTTGATGTAAGTGTAAATATAACAATGTAGTTAGTAGAACATGCGTTATTTATTCTTATCAAATAACTAGCCTCTGCCCGCGACTTCGTTCGCGTGGAATAGTGACTTTGGGCTAACACTAACACGCAGCGGAAGCTCACAAGAGGAAAATAACCCCGATTTTGAAATATTCTTCCTTGGTGCTCCACTCCTATTGGCCTTAGCGTGATGATATATAGCCTATAACCTTTTTCGATAAATGAGCTATATAACACTGAAAGAACTTTTCAAATCGGACCAGTAGTTCCTGAGATTACCCCCTACAACGGCACAAACTCACAAACTCACCAACTTTACCTCTTTATAATATTATCATTATATCATTATTATTATAGTATAGATTAATTTAAATTAGTCTAATAGTAAGTCTAATTTATATAATTTTTTTCTTAGTTAGTTTTTCTGAGAACTGTTTTCAGGGTCATAAAACCTTTTTCTTTTTTACTTATAGCTTCTATGGTTTTCCCATAATCCCATTTGATGTTAAATAATGCAAGCGCTGTTACTTCACGTCGGTTTTCTGTGAGAGGGTGGTACTACCCCGGGAGAGCAGACCCATTCATAGTGAAACCATTAATAGCTTCAGCGTAGCTCTACCACCTACTATATGCGTATCCACAAATTTTAGTTCTTAGTAGTAATCATGTAGATAAATATTGTACACTCGTTGACTACGGAACCAACCCGAGTGTACAAATCTATACCAATATTATACAGTTGGAGCGTTTGTTTGTTTAGTTGAACGCACTAGTCTCAGGAACTTATAGTCCGATTTGAACATTTCTTCCTGTGTTAGATAGTTCATGTATCGAGGAAGGATTTAGGCTATACATAATTACGCTAAGACCAATACGTGCGGAGCACCATTGAAGAATGTTTCAAAATGTTTTTTTTTCCTTTTGAGAACTTTCGTGCGTGTTAGCGTTAGCCTAAAGTAAAGTCGCGGGCAGAAGTTAGTGTTTAAATATCGGTTACGAGTATTGTAAAATATACATATCTATAGTTCACCGGTCGATACTAATTGCATCACTTAAGCGTGGTCTTTTTCTCACTTCGTTAAGTAACTTTATCATGGAGTCCTAAGTAGGTTTCTTTAAAGTTCGTAATTTGCCCGGAATTTCAACAATGTGGGTGCCCCGAACAAATCTTGGCCGACTGTTTACAATAGCACGGGACTCATTCGATTTAAGCTTTATTCATTTCATTCGTTCTGCAATAGGGTTCTTGCTGTATTATTGTTATTGTTTCCCTTTTCTTTAATGACTGACCCTTTTAATGCCCGGCAGAATATAAGTTATAACATACATTAATACAACTTCCTTATTAACTTCCAATTAACTTAAATACCATATTTATATTCCCATAAAATACAATTAGCTCATAATTCTGAGAAGCCCTTAAGGAAATTAATATCACACATTTTTGTTCGAACTTATACTCTACGTTTAATTATATTATTCACTAGCTGTTACCCGCGGCTCCACACGCGCTTCTTTAAAATATATTAAAGAAATGCAAAATTGTGAGTATGTGTGTACATTACAGAAATGCTTTTTCAAATAAATTCGTAACTACGACACGTACGTCATCTACTGTAACATGTAACGTGTACATTAGATATGTGAATACTAATAGTATAACGAATGGGTTGGGATTTATCATCGGCAACATACCTGGAACTTCAACCTACTATATACCACCCTCAGTGCTCACTAACACTATATAAGAAAGTAATGAACATTTTAAGCTATACATTATCGAACAGTATGTGTTAAATCTTTTATTATATAGATATAATATGCCCATATTGCTGATATTATTAAGTTATTCTTATACGTTGCTACAATAATCACTGACTTATGTAAACGCAAACGTGATAAATCGGACCGGTAGTTCCTGAGATTAGCGCGTTCAACCATACAAACAAACAAATTTTTCAGCTTTATATATTAGTATAGATTTGAGATTACAATTTATAATACACTAGTGGACCTGGCGGACGTTGTCCTGCCTTGATAATAAAAAAAATCCTAAAAGTCAACCGCAACGCCACCTACCGGGTCCAATTGTGAATCTATACCATTCTCGGATCCACTGGAAGACGCACACAAAGTTTTATTAAAATCGGTCCAGACGTTTAGGAGGAGTTCAGTGACATACTCACGCACAGAAGAAATTTATATATAAAGACTAACAATCAACCGCGGCTTTGTTCTCGTTAAAAATTCCTTTCAGTAAAATAAAAGTGGTGGTTTAGTGGTTTGACCGGTGGAATATTAACCCTATGTCCGCAGGTTTGAACCCCAGTATGTACCAAATGCTGTTTTCTGTATTCAAGTACATTTAGTAATTTATATTGGTAATACTATCGGCTGATGGCGAAAGAAAACATCTTGAGGAAACTTAACTTTTACTTAACTTAATTTTTTGCGGGGTGGTAGGGTTTTATAGCCTGACTGGGTCGCAACCACCATGTATGTGGCGAAAAAGCCCGTCATAGTGATTCACTTCTGCGGGTCCGCAGGTTTGAACCCCAGTATGTACCAAATGCTGTTTTCTGTATTCAAGTACATTTAGTAATTTATATTGGTAATACTATCGGCTGATGGCGAAAGAAAACATCTTGAGGAAACTTAACTTTTACTTAACTTAATTTTTTGCGGGGTGGTAGGGTTTTATAGCCTGACTGGGTCGCAACCACCATGTATGTGGCGAAAAAGCCCGTCATAGTGATTCGCTTCTGTGGGTCGCGTTTCGGGATCAGCCTGTGCATATCCAGCTTTTCGCAGGCCGGCATGACAGTGGCGACTGGCGATGAATCGTGTATCACTCGGTGGTCACCATTGTTTTTAGATTGTACTGTGCTTACCATCAGGCATAGTGCAGTGACTTTGCCGTACTACAATAAAAAAAATTAAGCTTGAGAAATACACTTAGAGAAGTAAGTAGTATATAAGTTTTGTGTAAACTAAAGACTAAATTATATATAACTACCACATGTTAGGGTTTTGTATGATCGGTTATTGTAATCGGAATCTATATATTTACATATAATAAAAAAATTAAATCTACAGTGTATGTACTTTAACGATTTACGTGAAAAAATTGTTTAAGATGTCTAGGAATAAATAAGTAATATAATACATTTTAATCGTTTTTAGAAATGCCTGTCTGTCTATCTCTCTGGCTGTCTGTTTGTATGAACACGCATCACTGCTAAAGTACTGGGTTCACAAAATATTATAAAGCATATCCTCGGGAGTAACTCAGTCTTTGTTTCGTTAAAATCGGCTACTCTATCAAAAGTTATTGTAATTTTAATGGCGCCGCGACTTAAGTATAAGAGAATAGTAGACAAGCAAATGGACTAAATACGTGTTATTACAAAAAAGTTAAATACGTATTGAACCCTGGCTTTAAAAAGGTCTCATATTAAATGCACGGCGATCGCTGAATGTTCGCCACCTTGTTTTTTGTCCCGCTTTGGTTACGTAAGGTTAGACTTGTGAAAAAGGATACGCGAACTTGCCACAGGTGTGCGCGGTGCATTTATTAGGAAACTTCTTTAAACCAAGTATTTAATACGTATATGACTTTTTTGTAATAACACGGAATATGTTCAGATGACTTTATTAGTCATACAGTCATCAGTACATCAATACAGTCCTTTTAAAACTCAGTGACGTCAAAACTACTAAACTTATCGGCATAAGACTACCTATACTTAATGACTGCGGATTTTTTTGTAAAAGGTTCTATGCTACTAATTACTTGGAAGCGGAGGAGTGTCAGCTGGTACATGTTTGTATTCAATATTTATTTGATACATACGCTCCATCGAGGTTTTATAATTTCGGTTAAGAAGATATCCTAAATGTACTTTTGAAATACGTGTACAGCGTTATAAATATTCTGTTTTATGTTTGTGCAGAAATGATGACGTGCCAGCTGAGTCCGGGAAGGCTGGGCGGTTCACGGGGTTCATTGCAGGCCGGCGCCGCGTGTTCTGCTGCCAGCGAGCTCGATCTCTCCTCGCGTTCAAGGCGAGCACACAAAGCTAGGTATGTATATATAATCTATGCGTTTATTACGCGAGGAAAAAATCTTTGCACCCCTTTTTAACCGACTTCAAAGAGCGCGAGGTTCTCATTTCGGTTCTATTTCTTAAAATGCTTATTACCCTCGAAGTTACTAGGTTTTCGTCATTCATAAACCGATTTGGAAAATTCGTTTGTAAAGGAGATATTTTTAAGGAGACTCCATTATAAATTCGATATTAATTTTTAAAAAAAAGACGTATATTGCGGACGCGAAGAGTATGAGAAATTTAACATAGTTTAAATATTTACGTTCCAATTGAGTGAGGCGCGTCCGCGAGATACAAAAGAATATACTTTTAAAATTACTTTTTTATTAATAACTAGCGGGCACGGCAGACGTTGTTCCGCCCTGATTATAAAAAAATCCTTGATAAATTATATACCTCATGAATCACTTTATCCACTGGTCAAAACCGCATGAAATTCCGTCGAGTGTTTTTGAGTTTATCGCAAAGAGACAGACAGACAGACGCGGTAGGGGACTTTGTTTTATACTATTATTAATTAATTAATAATTACAAATTTATATTCTAACTCGAAGTAAGATGTAGCTATCGCTCCAAGCGTGAGACAGTAAATATACGAAAATTAGATTCAGTATGTAAGGATATACTCACGATGCCGCGATAGTGACGAGTCTCGCATCTTTCTATTGACATGTTGCGTTGGCGGTGGCCAGCGTGTGCAATGGCTATAAGTAAATGTAGTTATATAGCAAATATTATAGTGGACGCTACTTTGCTACTTGCTACTACGCTACTTTGCAGTGTTATATACCAATTTAGCGGTGTAACATTGATACCGAATGTCAAAAAGGTATTAGTCTGTCGGCAAATAGTTACTCTCAGTGGAAATTATCATTAAAGAGGTTGCATATACGAGTATACTCGTACTTACGGTGGTAGAGCTACGCTCAAGCGATTAATGGTTTCAGTATAAATGGGCCACCACCACCCTCTCACAGAAAATCGACGTAAAGTAACAGTGCTTGCATTGTTGCGTTTCGTTCGGTCAGTGAAAGCGCCGGAAGCCCACCCCCTCCCTTTCCTTACTCCCCCTCGCCCCTAAGACAGGTTGGCAACGCACTTGCTTCTCCCCTGGTGTTGCAAGTGTCTATGAACGGTGGTGATGACTTAACATCAGGTGACCAACCTGTTCGTTTACCACCTTTTGACATAAAAAAACCTCTGCCATAAAATAAGCGATATTTTTTTCAAAGTTAAATGAACATTTGAAATATTATGCTTTATTTTCGAAAACAAATAGTCTGTTTCATTCACACGCAAAGATTATTTGAGTCTATTCCATGCAATGTTTTTATAAGATTCTGTTGTTAAGCCGCTCAAGTAACTCCGCCAATTCTTCATTCGCAAGGGTTCTTGTATTAATGTAAAGGGCAGGCGCTAAATCCTATTTAAGACGCAATTTGTAAAAGGTCGGGGTTTAGCTATTACGCCATTATATTTGTATACTAATATTTTTTCATTAATTTGTTCAAAGCACATAAATTTATTTTCAGGTCGTATTTGCTAATTTTTATGACTGATTTTATGTCTAAGAATACAAGATAAAGCACTGTATTATTATTTAAAATATGAAATAACATCATAAGACTTGAGACACCCAAGCCAACCTCACCTGCACGTGATGCATCCTGTAACGAACGAGGCAATGGTCAAAGCGGGGTGGTAGGGTTTTACAGCCTGACTGGGTCGCAACCACCGTGTATATGGCGAAAAAGCCCGTCATAGCGATTCGTTTCTGCGGGTCGTGGTTCGGGATCAACCTGTGCATATTCAGCATTTTGCAGGCCGGCATTACAGCGGCGACCGGCGATGGATAGTGTGTCACTCGGCGGTCGCCATTGTTTTTGGACTGTACTGTGCTTACAATCAGGCATAGTAAAGTCATTTTGCCGTGCTACACTAAAACAAGGAAAGAAATAATGTACATTTATTTAAAGCAATACAGATTGTTCATTCGACTTTTGCGAAATCGGATTTAATTTATAGCTGATCTTTTACATGCCCTAAAAATAAATTATAAGTTGTAAGATGTAAGTTGATTGAAGAGGTTTGAAGTAAGTATACAGTAATTAAAAGTAGTATTTTTTATAACATAGCAACAATAAAACCTGTTTGTATGGGTTTTTGACGTCAGAATACGTTTTATATAATACGGTAATGAATCGAGCTAAGAGAAAACGACTTAAGTTTAAAATATTTAAAGTACCAATGTATATTTATGTTCATAAAAATTCTGGAGTTTTGAAGTTAACCCTAAAACCTTATTGTATCATTTTAGCGTTATTTTAATGTAACCTTGAATCACGTAAAGTAGTAGAAACCATCAATTTATCTATAAAGCCCATATATAAATAGCACTCCCAGCTATGATCAGTCGGACGGTCATTTGTTTACGTATACGTACAACGGTAGTTATAATCAATATAGTTTTGACTGACAAATTTAATGGTTGATGACTGGGTGAATAGATAGATGTATTTAAAAATTAAATTATTTGGTAAAAGTGTATGGTAATCTTTTTTTGTAAATAAACGTAATAGACTTTAGTGCGTGCTAGTATTATAGTAATAAAATGGAAAAAATATTTTAATAAGTTTAAAAATATCAATGACCACAAAAAAAAAAAAATTGTGCGTGTAACCGCTACACGCGGTTGAAGTAAAACTTCTTTGGCGTTAGGAGAGATGGCAGTTAAGTTAAAGTTAAAAATAAATACATCATATGATTATTATTGAGGTTGGCTTTTATATCATAGGAGGCAAACGAACAGGTGCGTCACCTGATGTTAAGTGATCACCAACGTCCATAGACACTTGCAATACCAAGGGAGTTGCAAGTGCGTTGCCAGCCTGTGTTTGGGGGAGGGGGAATAGGAGGGAGGGAGGGGGAATATAGGAGGGAGGGAGGGGGAATGGGATGGAGGGAGGGGGATGGGGAAAGGGGAGGTGGGTCTTCGGCGCTCTCATTAACCGAACGAAACGCAACAATGCAAGCACTGTTACTTCACGTCGATGTTTCTGTGAGAGGGTGGTACTACCCCGGACGAGCCGACCCATTCATGCTGAAACCAGTAATAGCTTCAGCGTGGCTCTACAACCTAAAAAAATTGAATCAATTTAAAAAGGCATTTATTGACGATGTAACACTAGATTGCAAAATATTAAAAATGATTATCTAATAGATTTTTTTTGCGTACTTTTCTGTATTTTATTTACTTTAAAACAAAGAGTTGTTAATAATATTTGCTATGTTATTTAAGTTCCTGATAGATGGCACTACTCTACTGATAATGAAGCTTTGATTTAATTTGTTACTTAGTTGACATTGAACCAGATGGCAGCACAGTCGCGCTCCCATAAATAAGTAATTAATTCTATTGTATGATTTTTATTATTATTCAACTTAATTTTGTTAGTCGTGTTTGTCCAAAATTTTTGATTGATCCGTGTATAAGCTATTTATTGACAAAATAAAAAATATTTAAAAACCGGATGATACAGAAACGTGACGCCATATTGCCGTAACGGACTTCCGTTGTATTGTCGTCCAGTTACCTCCTAGTTGCGCCTAAAGAAATTTACTTCAAAAATTTATAGAAGTCTTCCAAAATTATAACTTTTAAAACTGTTTTGTTAACAAGGTATATTAATATTTTGCACGTATTTTTTAGCATTAAACATATAAGCGTGCTCGTGCGAAAGCACTTAAACTTCGTTATATTTATTGAAATAATATTTCTTTATATTACGTAGTTAAACGTAGAGCGACATCTCCATTAAGGCATCGTGCCGGTGGAGTGGTTCGAGGGTCTGTCTCTTGTTTCCTCAGGTACGCGAGAGCCCTTTCCTCGAGTGTCACTTTAATCAAAAGTGTTGACTTGATGAGCTCCGTCATTACAGGTATCGGAAAAGACTAAAAAGGCCAACGCGAGTAAATAACAAAAATATTTTCTTATATTATTTATGTAAAAAAGTTCATAGTAATTTATTTAAATTACCCGCGCGTTGTCTTCATTACATAGTATAAAACAAAGTCCCCTACCGCGTCTGTCTGTCTGTCTGTTCGCGATTAACTCAAAAACTACTGAACGGATCTTTATGCGGTTTTCACCAGTGGATATAGTGATTCACGACGATGGATGGAGGAGGAGAATGTTTTTTTATAATCAGGGCGGGACAACGTCTGCCGGGCCCGCTAGTTATGTATAAAGTAATCACTTTAAACGTTGTTTCTCTTTTCAAGCAAGATATGCGTTGATTGCATTTAATATTATATAAAATATACAAAATAATTGTGTAAAGTATAACTATTTTCTTTTTAAAACAACTCAATTAAATATGAAAAATGAGCTCCTACTGACGAATCCTTATACATTTTGAAATAGTTAAAAAATATTTTTGCTCATTTTTTTTCTTTTCATAATTTTTTTAGTTCCGAAAGACATTTTGAAAACTATTACGGACCTCTACATCCTACAGAAACAAAAAATCATATGTTAAAATTATATAGCATATATTCTAAGTATGTAATGAAATCCAATAGTTGTGTTTTGTTTGTGAGCAACAAATATTCATTAAGTCTGTATAAAGGAACTAGGGAAATTTAGTTTTAGTTTTCTCCGATAATGGTAATATATTCTTATAGTTTAGATTACAAATGATTAGTAATAAGCAATTATAGTAATTATACTTAAATAAATATGATACAACGGGGCTTTATATCTTTTTGCAGATAAAATAAATAAATTATTAAAGCTAAATTCTATCTTACATTCTCAAAGCCCTGTTTTAGTCGATCGTATTCTACAGGTCAACGGTTGGTATTTGCGTAATGTGGCATTTATTATTATCATAATCGAATTTATTTTAATTGTGTCACTCTCTTATATTCTTTGACTGCCTTCACGTTGTTATATTTAGTAACATGCGACGCTTGGACATTTGCAGGACGTGGCTGTAAGATATGTGTCAAAAAATGTCTTTGTCCCTAATACTGTAAACAAATATTTCTTCATACATAATGTGGTGATAGGATTTGTTATATAACTCCCTTTATTTATTACATACTACCTGTCCTTTCCAGTTTTGCATCGGTACTAACAAAGAAATTGTAACTAAATCTTCCCTTTACAGTCCGACCGACTGAACATAATTTTGTCAATTCTGTTAATATGTATGAAAATCTCCCTCATCATCTGGAAGGTATGGTCGTAATCAGTACGCCAGCCCACGACGTATTTTCTATTTTATTCTTTTCTTTTATCTCACTTACTTTTTTACATGGATATTTTTTAACCCAAATATTCCACTTTTCCGTATGACTTCTTAAACAATCTCCTTTATACAAGCCGTGGCATGACCAATACAAATAAAACAAAAAAAGGAATTAGCGAAATATGTGTAGCCATTATGTATTGTTGCTTGTACATACATTCGGGAATTGATTTTTGTTTATATAGATTTACACTAGTTACGTTAAAGGTGCAATATGTTACACTCTACAGTACATTTATACTGTATACTACTAAGGTCCATTGCTAGCTTGTTATATATATTATTAGCAATTTCAACAATTATTGATTATTAAAAACAGAGAACTGGCCAATTTAGATATAAACTGTTAACAGTAAATTCTAACAATTAATCACTCGTTAAATAACCGATATGAGTTCGGACAGAGCTATCGCACGTTATGACGGTCACCGAAAGAGGGAGTCAACACCATCCATGCGGGGCACGTGGGATGATCGTTCCTGGGTTGCCCTTCTGGTGGTGGTTTCTCTCACCTCCCGTCTTACTGGGAGTGTCTGGTTATTTATTAATCGCCCCCACGATCGGGTGGGCGATAGTGGCCTATTCTGCGCCATCTGGCGGTAGTTGTGGTGACGGGCATCTATTTATTTTTTCGTGGCTGTCGACTGAGAGGCCTGGCCATCGGTATGCAGCACTTGCAGGTCGCTCAGGCATTCTTCGATGACTTCCGGGGTGGTTGTGGCTACCAGGGTCTTCATGAAAGTGAGGAGGACATTCTTGTCCTTACTCGATTTTGGCTGCTGGGTCGCCTCCATCGCTTCGTGGACTCCTCCGCTGTGTTTTGGCAATCTTTTTGTTTTTATGGGTCTCCTCTGGCCGGGGTCGTCGACGCCTCGACCATTGTAGGTGCTGTGGTCTCGCGCTCCTCTTATCGTCTGGTGTCACCCGTCCGGACGACGGTCCCCGCACGGCGATTGCGGGCGAGGGCGGAGCACGGGGCACAGGCGGGAATTATTGGAAGTATGCCCCCTCCGCAGTTTGCGCAGGACGCAGGTTCTTTGCGTGGGCGGTCGCAGTTAGTTGCGAAGTGCGGCCCGCCGCATCTCACGCAGGCTATCGGGCGATGGCAGTGGTGGAAGGAGTGCCTGAAAAGTTGGCATCGATGGCACTGTGCCGAGCCCCTCCTCCCTCGCCAGGCTTCTATAGTTATCTTCAATAACAAGAGTTCGTCTGTGTTGTATATGGCGGGAATGAGGCCTGGTTTTCTTTCCAGGGAGCAGTGGAAGATGCACCCTGGTCTTCCACCTCTTCCCTAGATGCGTTGGGTGTACTCCGGATGGAAGTCCTTCTCACGGAGGGCTTCGGTGATCTTCTTGGGCTCTGTGTCGCGGATCGCGACCTTGAGGCTTCTTTCCGTAGGGGGCGAATAGGTGAACCAAATTAGTCAACACGGCAAGCGCCGCTCTTATATGGGTCCTCGCAGTATTACAACCCGACATTTTCATTTATTTCATAATATTGTTATAATTTTTATACATTGCAGGATTTAGCGCTTGGCCAAAACCTTAGCTCATGTGATCTAAGATGGTAAACATGCTAGACCTGGAGGAGGGTGACTCTCAAGTGTAACTGCCGGGACACACCAATAGGTGCTTGGCGAAAGATTTTCAACTTCAGAGTGGTGGTTAGCTAGGCGGACTTAGAGAAAGCTACGTCACGCTGTGGTGTTATCATGATGTTTTCCGTCACCGAAAGCTCCAACTGAGATATTGGGAATCGAACACGCTTGTAGGTGGTAGAGCCACGCTGAAGCTATTACTGGTTTCAGCATGAATGGATCGGCTCGTCCGAGATATGTTGCTGAATGACAGATGGCGCTACGTCCGCCTCATCGAAATTTCACCCACACATCCGTAAGTCATTCACTAAACGAACTAGATATGTGTTAGAGTGAGTACCTGATTTGTTTGGTTACATAATTTGAAACGGAGGAAGTAGTTGCAATCGGGTTCTAAGTTTTTTAATATTTTTCAAGTTTAGAAATACAATTGGAACCGGTAGGTAACCGATTTCACGCAGACGAAACTGCGCGGGTCAGCTAGTGTAGAATAAACTTCTTACCTAACTATATAAGAACAAAAACCTCAACAATTCATATAAAAATGAAAAAAAGTAAATATATACAAATATTTGAAGTTTGCCGCTTTGGAAATCTACATCTTACATATGAGCTCAGATCAAGTGGCAATAAAAGTGTTCTATCATATCTAATATACTCTATATATATATATATATCTATATAAAATAATATTTCATACATAATATATCACGATATAATCTACGTCTTTGGCAGATTTAATTAGAAGTAATCCAACTATTTGCGTGTGATGGACAGATAAATAGTTAAACAGACATACCGCCACGTTCAAGGTAGATATCAGTTAATTGGCAAAGTCAATATATACGTGGTGTTCGAACACGCTATCAAATAAGCCATCAAAAAGTAAAATAAGCGTTTTTACATCTAAATATTATGTACGTAAACATGTTTTTCGTCAAATATACAGCCTGATGGTTATATGAGCAAGCGACCGCTGTCGTCGGCGTTTCAACAGAACCGATCGCATTTTTGAACGGTTGATATCTCATTTTACGCTACGACAGCTCGGAAGCGGCTTTCACAGTCCCATTCCTACTATGGCGTATTGGAAAACCAATTTCTACCGGTAGCCAGTCGCGTGCTACTAAGTCGATTGGACTTCAAAAGATTTCTTCCCTTTCGTATAGAAAACCGTATCGCCTTTTTCAAGATTCTCTGATGGAATTTTATTTTCAGTGTAAACTATACGTACAATACGTAAGTTATTTACCTGCAATTTATAAAAGTTGTTTTATATAATGTAATCTTATATTCTATAGTGATCTCGTGTCACGGTGTTTGTGTTCGTACTCTTGCGAAATGACTTGACCGATTTTTATGTAATTTTAAATGTATTATATATTTGGTAGGTATGAGAATAGGTCGTAAAGTATACTTTGTACCTCTAAGTGATTAGGGTGTCCCTATCCAGTTTTTATTTTTTGACAACTTTTTTGTATTTTTTTTTTAATTTGCCACCGAATAATACCTAACCCCAAATTTTCACCCACCTAACTTTACCCTTCCATTTTTGATTCGTAATTTTTGTATGAACAATATCTAAATAATTCAACGGTGCTGCGTATTTCAAACAAAACGAAATTATTGATGTTGCTGAATGACAGATGGCGCTACGTCCGCCTCATCGAAATTTCATCCACATATCCGTAAGTCATTCACTAAACCAACTAGTTATGTGTTAGAGTGAGTCCCTGATTTGTTTGGTTCCATAATTGGAAACGGAGGGAGTAGTTGCAATCGGGTTCTAAGTTTTTGAATATTTTTCAAGTTTAGAAGTACAATTGGAACCGGTAGGTAACCGATTTCACGCAGACGAAGCTGCGCGGGTCAGCTAGTCTAGAATAAACTTCTTACCTAATATAAGGACAAAAACCTCAACAATTCATATAAAAATGTAAAAAAGTAAATATACACAAATATTTCATACTAGATTTTGTATGTATATAAATATAGTTAATTGGTGTTATAATTCAGTTAATATAATCATAGTATTAATTATAATCGTAAAATATATTTAATTTTATTATAGACCAGTTGCCCCCGCGAACTTCGTTTCGAGGTTTTTTTTAGCCTACCTTTTTAGTAGATACCTACATATCAAGATATGGAACATTTTGCTATGCTACCCCATAGAGACTGTTCACTTTTCCGGAATACAAACCGAGAAAGCGAAATTTTTAAAGCAAACTGTAGTAAATTGGTAAAATTACATGCGTCGACTCAAAAATGAAAAAAAGCATCGTAATTACAGATGCGTTCAAGTTGCTAATAACAATTTGAAGTTGCGTTCATAATTACAGAAGAAGGACTTATTTTTAGGATTTTCCGTGCAATTTTTCCCTCCCCAAAAACCTTCCTCAGAGTTCAAGGAATAAATCAAATCAAAAAATACTCGAATTGGACCAGCCGTCTTTGAATGTTGCGCTTAGCAACATAATTTGCGACTCATTTCTATTCATACAGATAGATAAAAAAAAAATTTGTAACTTCTGTAATTCTAAGTTAATATTATTTTTTTCACCCTTACTCTGAGTAGGACAGCACGTATTTTCGTCTTTCATACTCCTGTCAGTTGTCAACTTATTATTGACACCTGTTATACACATATCATTTTTCATACAATCAACCCATACCGTCGTTGGCCCTTCTTTGCTTCTTTATCCGTCCACCGTCATATTTAACGCTCTTCGAGTTATATTGCTTTTATCCCTTCTCATGCCTATAACATGCTAACCTATTAGTTCGCAACTATCACTGGTGCTATTTCTTACTTCATCAGATATACTGTAATTATAACGGACAACAATATTAGTGCTTGTATTCAACCACGCGTAATCTTCTTTCATTCATACATCAGCACTCCGATCCGCTATTGTGAAATCCGCACAGCTATTGTGAAAGTTTTATTTTGTACTAGTTTATGCTTGCGGCTTCGTTCGCGTTAATAGTTGTAGGTGGTAGAGCCACGCTGAAGCTATTACTGGTTTCAGCACGAATGGGTCGGCTCGACCGGGGTAGTACCACCCTCTCAGAGAAAACCGACGTGAAGTAACAGTGCTTGCATTGTTGCGTTTCATTCGGTCAGTGAGACCGCCGGAGATCCACCTACACTCCCCTTCCCCTTCTTCTTCCTTCCTCTCTTCCCCCCCAACACAGGCTGGCAACGCACTTGCGACTCTCCTCATGTTGCAAGTGTCTATGGACGGTGGTGATCACTTAACATCAGGTGACTCATGTGTTCGTTTGCCTCCTATGATATTAAAAAAAAACATTTTGTAATTTGACCTGTCCCTCGGGAATAATACATTTTTTCTCGAATAAAAGTATCTTATACCCTTTTCTATAGTTCTGACAACGTGTATATAAAATTTCATACATAGTGAAGTTGTGGAACCATAACTAATAAACAAACAAACTCACATTCGCATTTATAATATTATATTAGTAAGGAAGATAATGTACTTAAATTTTTATGAAATATAAATAATAGGCCCCTCTAAAAACCTATACTTATGGTGCATAGCAAAGTATATATTTAGTATGCGCACCGCCGAAATAGTATCGGTGGCTTTCTATCACGCCGGGGAAAACCAAGATCGACTTTATTTTTGGAACCTTTAAATGCGGTTATCAACATTAAAGATATAATAGTCACTGATCGAAGAGCTTCGACGGGCTCATAGTTATAAAACACATGATGGAGTCGGCCAGGCACAAAAAACTTCACAAATATTTTTGTTTCCTTGAAGGGAAACAGGTTTTTACGATGCTGTATTTATCAATCTATCACCCGAACGATTGTCAAGTGTTGTAAGTTGGGCAACATGACTCAAAAGCTGGCTTCCTGGTACTATCAACTAGCATGGATCTTGACACTGCTTTTGCCTTGATAATGGTACTACGTATGTAGTTTATTTGTAAAATTTAAAATATTATAGCGAAACAATTACAAGCTATTCTTTCTTTTGGATTTCAAACAGTTTTCCTATTTAGTGATAGTCATTGTTGTATAAGTTAAAACCTTTTCGTAATAGAAGTGTAAAAGTACGTAAATCTAACTTCCCATTTTTTTTTTTTTAACGTGGGGAAATCCCTTATGAATACGCCACCCCCCCGGGGAGAGGGTGGGTTATGTCCGAAGGAGGCCATCGCTCGCCAAGCCTGTTCGCTGCCGAGCATGGCCGAAACCACGCTCGGCAGCGATAAGTCCGTTCCCACGGCCGCCGCCAGAATGCGGCGCTGCTCCCCCCACGCAGCACACTCAGACAGCGTGTGCTGCGCGGTATCTTCGTCAACGCCGCACTCGTGGCAGGCGGCCGTCGGCTCCCTGCGTGCGATCCGGTGCAGGTACCACCCGAAACAACCGTGTCCGGTGAGTACTTGCACCAGTCGGAACGTCAGGGAGCCGATCTATCTGAGCTAACCTAACCTAAGCTAACTATTCATACATATATGAGTTGTTGAAACATATATGTGTACCAAGCATACATACCTCAACAACTCTTATATATATTTCGTATTGGATAATAAGTTTAGTGTAAGCGTGGCACAGTCAGCAAATATCTGATCTAAATGTGCAAAAAGGTACGGAGAATATTTACTAAAGTTTCAATTTATGGAGAAACAAATAACAAATATACCTTAAGTAATAATTTATAGCATAGTTGGTTAAATATTGGTTTGGTTCGAGCAATTACAACGGAAATCTCGATTTATAAAAGCGAATATAATTAATGGGTCCAGTGGTAATCAATTGTAAAAACATACATATTTATTTATTTGGACATGCAGTCCATATAATAATGTACAAATAAATAAGTAGAAAAATTACTACATATCACAATATATACCTACTTGTATATAAACATAACAATTGTAATAAGTATATGTATAAAAATTAATGAAAATAAAGTGTCTGTTTGTAATGTCAAAACAACAGCTTCTTACTTAATGTATGTAAAAGTATATACGGCATTTATAAAATGTTTGTCTGTCTCTGTCTTCTTTTTCTACCTAATCTCCAAAACGCTTACATTAAATTTGACAGGACTTGTACTGGAAAATAGTTTTTTTTGTGTCATAGGTGGCAAACGAACAGGTGGGTCACTAGCTGTTAAGTGATCACCACCGTTCATGGACACTATCAACACCAGAGGAGTTGCAAGTGCGTTGCCACCCTTTGGGGGGAAGGTTTAGGGGAGGGAGAGGAGAGAGGAGAGGGGAGGTGGGCCTCCGGCGCTCTCACTGACCGAACGAAACGCAACAATGCAAGCACTGTTACTTCACGTTGGTTTTCTATGAGAGGGTGGTACTACCCCGGACGAGCCGACCCATTCATGCTGAAACCAGAAATAGTCTCAGCGTGGCTCTACCACCATTTAATTTAATAGTTGATGATGCAAGGAGTAACATAGGCTACTTTTATTTTAGAAAATATAATTAGGGTTCACAATAATATGAATGAATAGAGTAAATATAATAAACTAAACAAACAGTGTCCAGTATCGTGTGCGTCCCACGCGTAGTGTTACACTGGACAGGCATTGTTTGTTAAATTCCACGAGGACGACGTTGTACAACAGCTAGTACACAACTAACTGTAGTAACTTGTAGGTGGTAGAACCACGCTGAAGAGTAGGTGGTGGAGCCACGCTGAAGCTGCTACTGGTTTCAGTATGAATGGATTGGCTCGCCCGGAGTACTGACACCCTCTCACAGAAAACTGACGGGAAGTAACAGTGCTTGCGTTTCCCCATTCCTCCCTCCCTCCAAACACTTGCGACTCCCCTGGTGTTGCTAGGGTCTATGGACGGCGGTGATCACTTCCCATTCGGTGACCCATCTGTTCGTTTGCCTCCTATAATATATTTTTAAAAAATAACTTTCCTTTCAGTTTTAAGTATAGTACTACCCAATGGGTTCAACGTCGTTATAATTATGTTTAGGTTAAAATTGTTGGGTGCTAGCGGGGAGGCGCCACTGCTGGGCGGGTGGCGCAGTACGTCTCACACGCCGCACGCACCCGCCACACCCGCACCTCATCACTCACAAAATCACCTAGCACCACCGCATTGCAATGGAGCTGACAGGTATTTTTATACATATTTTATTGTACTAGGCTAGAGTTTTATCGTCTTAAAGTTAAAGACGATGTGGCCAAACCAAATAATAAGTTTAGAAAGGGTTTGATTGAAGAGTACAATTGTGTACCTAAAGGCTAATAATAGGCATACTAGTCAATAACGTAGTCCTGTTATCTTGTACGCTCTGTCTGGTTTAGTTGATTTGTAATTTTATTTTAGGTGTCAGTAAATAATGAATATATTAATTATTATTATTAGAGACGAAAGAGTTCATCTTCAGTGTTTGTTATCTATAAAAAAGTGTGTGTGTACTTATGTACACGCGTTTGAAGTTATATTTCTTTGGCGTAACAAGATAAAAATCTTTTCCAAATTTGAAAAGTTGACTATAGCTAACTTCAGGGTGTCGTGACGGGGTGTGCACGCAACGTAATTATTTCAGGGTGTCGGTTTTTCGCGACGGTGTGCGCGCGCATCGTAAAAATTTACTCTCCTCGTTTTTCCCTAACGCGTCAAAAGAAGTATAACCTCAAAAATGGGGAATAGTCAGCTTTTGTTATATGTTTCTATTCGTCATACCTCACGCTCCTTATGCCTATAGTTTATAATATTTGTACAAAACTCAACACAGTTTCTATCATTTAGAAAAAACAAAAATAACTACAGATAATAATATCTATATATTGTCACGAGAAGAAAAAACTTTGTATCCCTTATTATTGTTGAATTTCCACCATTGGACGACTAGCTTAATGTTATTACGTTTCGAGTAGTATAGTAAAGCCGTAGTGATGTCAAACAGATATCGGATTATAGGACATGAAAATACTGCACTGAAATCGCGACCATCATGCATCCACTGTAGTGCCATTTTTGGATGACTCGTGTATATCAAGTGAACAAGCAGGGCTACAGAGTGTCTTAACCCGACTAGTTCGCTACCGTTATACATATGATAGTCAACCGGTCACAGTGCCTCTATTTCGGTTTGATCGATTTTGTAGTCAGTTAGTGTATGTTCAGTTGCGGAGAGGTTTGCAAGTTGACCTGATAGCGACGATTTTCAATGTATTGTTAATTTGTCCAATCACCACAGTTAAGCAATGTCGGGCGCGGTCAGTACTTGGATGGGTGACCACCCGGGAAAACCGCGTGACGTTGGCTTTTTCTTGTAGATTTAATTAAAATGTATCCCTGCAATACAAATTTTTCACTTCTATCGCGTGTTTTCACGACAAATCCTGATTTTTCAAGGTGAATAATTTAAATAGTACTGCTGTTTAAAAAAAAGTACAAACAATATATAATTTCATAAGATATTCAAGCACTTATGCAAAGAAACGAAAAATGTGTAATGTTACATGTTCAAGATACCAAAATATTACTCATATATTGATTTATATTTTATACTAGCTGTACCCGCAGCACCGCACGCGTTTTTTAAAATCGTATTAAAGAATTATAGAATTGTGAGACTATGTACAATTACAGAAACGCTCTTTAAAGACAATTGTAAGTACGACGCGCACGCCACTAAAAGTAACATGTAACGTGTACATTAGATATATAAATACAAAGAGCGTGCCAAATGAGGTTTGTCATCAGCATAATATTTGGAACCATAACCAACCATATAAGTACCTCAGTGCTCACTTACATTACTGTATAAGGAACTATTGAAACAATAACTAAAAATATTATTATAAAGATTTATATTTACATTACATTTAATATACATTGCCCTAATTATAATTAAACTTAGTGACTATACAAACAATAAACGCTTGTCTGTTCCGCAACAAATTGTATTATGGAACTCTTTACGTAATACTCTTATTAGGAAGACCTCTATATCATTAATGTTATTAATAATTATAATGTCGAATTGTAAACAATAAGCCGATAATTATTTCTGTCATTAAAAATAAAGAATAAGTTGAAATCTTGCTAAATTTCATGCAGACAAAGTCGCGGGTAACAGCTGGTCTAAAATAGAATAACCACAATTACTTTTTATTAGGTTCGTTATCTACCATTGAAAGTCCCGTGAAAATCGATGTAACCGTTTTGGTGATAGCACAACGGGCGAAGCCACGGCTAACAGCTAGTATAAACTAAAATTGCTTAAATTACTTTTTATAAGATCAGCTATCTGCCAGTGAAAGTGATCTGAAGATCGATCGAATCGTTTTGAAGATAGCATGGCAGACGAAGCCGCGGTTAACAGATAGTCTAATTTAAAGTAGCCTAAGTAACGCGCTGTAATTTTCTCTATCTGCCAGTGAAATTCCCGACAAAATCGGTTCAGCCGTTTCGAAGATTACCCGGATCAAACAGACAGACAGACAGACAGACAGACCGACAAAAATTTTAAAAATTGCATATTTGTTATCAGAAGCGTGTATACTTTCATACCCAATCAGTGAAAAAATTTATTTTGATATTACATACACACACTTCATTTTTATTATATGTATGTATATAGAAGAAGATAGAATAGATGAACTATGCAAACAGTCAGTGTTATCGAATGCAACTGTTACGCCATGCGCCTCCGGAATACGTGCGTTTGCTGCGAATAATTGAATGCTGTAAGCAGCGGCGCGTTTTTTTTTTCTTGAACTGACTATGCTATTGACCTGTTAAGGTCTTTACAGCTTCACCGGACTACGAAGCAGCGGCGCGGATCTCGGCGCGCTTTATATACCTGCGCAGACGTGTACAACCTAAATCACCAGCCTAAGCTGAACCCAATTTCATATGATTAATCATATAGATCTGAGGTCAACTGACATTGGTTATTTTAATTTTCCGAAACTGATCATTTTTACCTTATATTTATTATTATTATGTAATCATAATTTTATATAGACCATTATTATTATAATGAAATTTAGTAAAGTTGCAGTCAATGCTACTGAAAAGAGAAAGAACAGTAGATAGATAGTTTAACAAATGTTCGACGTGATTCTTTAAATTGGCATAACTTTTTTATTTACGAACCGATTGACATGAAACAAACACTAAATGTTAAGTGAACCTTACCACGATATATCAGTGAAAACCACATCTAAATCGGATAAGGCGTTTCTGAGATTAGCGTGCACAAACGCACAGACAAACAGACAAACAGACAAACAGACAAACAGACAAACAGACAAACAGACAAACAGACAAACAGACAAACAGACAAACAGACAAACAGACAAACAGACAAACAGACAAACAGACAAACAGACAAACAGACAAACAGACAAACAGACAAACAGACAAACAGACAAACAGACAAACAGACAAAAATTCTAAAAATCATTGTTTTGGGTTCTATTGCATTTATAAAGACCCCTAATAATAGTTTTTCTCATATATACCTAATGTACAGACAGCGGTCAGTTACATTTTTATTATATGTATTATATGTATA
>MU159410.1:184129-213256 GCA_015888305.1 Antheraea pernyi | reverse complement strand
TTGTTGACAAAAACTGTAGGACCGACTGTACATATATCTCATAGATGGCGTTTTAATTTTAAATTCTATTAACTGAGCCACAAAAACGCGTGACGCTAGTATATTATAAAAGAG
Organism: Antheraea pernyi; assembly: GCA_015888305.1. Taxonomy (NCBI): domain Eukaryota; kingdom Metazoa; phylum Arthropoda; class Insecta; order Lepidoptera; family Saturniidae; genus Antheraea; species Antheraea pernyi. Next base: position 213,142 of record MU159410.1, on the reverse strand, counting down.
TAAACCTCTGAAATATATTTGCTACATTCATTATGATCCTCTAATATTAATTTATTACATTAAATTAACTTAGACGATCATATTGAATCAATTTCCTAATTACACATACCCCAAGAACAGAACGATAGTAGAATTGTCTAAATATCGGTGTTATATTATTTGCACCAGTATTAATTTACAATAAAATATTGAAATATGAAATAGAAAAAGAAATATCTAAGTAAATATCGGTGTTATTACAAAGAAGTTAAATACGTAGTATTGAATTTACATTTGCATTTGAATTTCTATTGAACTTGCTTTAAAAAAGTTTCGGTACTTTCGTATTAAATGCACTGCGCTTGCCGATAGCTACCGCGGCAAGCTAGCGTTATCCTTTTTCGCACTTCTAAACTAACCAAACCGAGATAAAAGAGCAAGATGTCGAACGTTCGGCGAGCGCGGTGCATTTAATACGAAAGTACCCAAACTTTTTTAAAACAAGTATTCAATACGTATTTAACTTTTTTGTAATAACACGGCTAGTGTTTACCTCATTTTAGCCAAATCCAAATATACCTGATTGGCCATACGTGATTGGCTTAGCCGGCGGCATAGCGAGTGGAAAAAGTAATATCACAGAAAAATTAAAGTAAGTAATCAATAGTGTAGTCTTTGAATATTATTATTTTTTAAATATCAAGATATTTCTCTGGAGCACTCAATCATCCTCTTAAAATATACAGTGTTCGATTTTATTAACTTCTAACTGAAAATCTGAAGCGCTCAATTCCACTGTCGTACTAAATTATACATATCGTTTGTGTAGATTATATTAGTTATCAGATAAATTTAGTGTTTGAAAACTGTAAACGAAATTTTATGAGAAATATTTTACGTAATCTAAAATGTTTTTTTTTTATGTCATAGATGGCAAACGAACAGGTGGGTCACCTGATGTTAAGTGATCACCACTGTCCATGGACACTAACAACACCAGAGGAGTCGCAAGTGCGTTGCCACCTTTTGGGGAGAAGGTTTAGGGGAGGGAGAGGAGAGGGGAGGGGAGGTGGGCCTCCGGCGCTATCACTGACCGAACGAAACACAACAATGCAAGCATTGTTACTTCACGTCGGTTTTCTATGGGTCGGGTGGTAGTACCCCGGGCGAGCCGACCCATTCATGCTGAAACCAGTAATAGTTTCAGCGTGGCTCTACCACCATCAAAGTGTAGTATTTAATCGACAACTAAAACATATATTTGTGATAGTGATAGTAGATGAATATCCTAATACGCTTTTAATGGTCTAAAACTACGTGCTTGGGAACTACCATTCGCTTTATAATTGTATTTTTAGGGTTTTTTTTTAATGTCAAAAAGCGGCAAACGAACGTTTTGGTCTCCTAATGTTAAGTGATCACCACCGTCCATAGACACTAGCAACACCAGGAGAGTCGCAAATGCGTTGCCAGCCTGTGTTTGGGGGAGGGGAAAAGGAAAGGGGGATGAGAGGTGGCCCTCCGACGCTGTCACTGACCGAACGAAACGCAACAATGCAAACACTGTTACTTCACGTCGGTGTTCTGTTAGAAGGTGATACTACTACGGGCGAGCCGACCCATCCATGCTGAAACTAGTAATAGCTACAGTATGGCTCTACCACCTATAAAATTCACAAACGTGTATTCTACTTTTATTCTCTAGTTAGGTCCAGTAAATAAATCCAAAAACTGTGTTAGGTAATTGACGTAGGTTTGAATCCTTGCGACTGAATCCGAGCTTTCTGTGAAGGAACAAACACATCGTAATGATTTTTTTTTTACGAACTGACTATGCCATTGACCTAACAAGGTCTTAACACCTTCACCGGACTACCATAATGAAAGCATAACCTAGTGTTAGGGCTATTTCTAAGGTCGACTGACTAGGGTGGTCCCTCAAGTTAAATATCTATCGCAGAGCACCTGTTGGTGTGTTTCGCCAGCTACAATTGAGAGCCAGGCTCCTCTAGGTTTTCCGTGTTTACCATCGTTGACTACATAGGAAAGTTCGCAACGTCTTTGCCGTACCGTGAAGCCGTGGAACAATATCCCAGCCAATGTTTTCCCCTCCTCCTTCCTATGACATGGGGTCATAGGTATGACATTTATTCAGGCTGGCATGACGGCGGCTACTGGCAATAGATAGTTTATCCCTCGGTGGTCGCCGTTTTGTCTCTGGATTGTATTGTGCTTACAATCAGGCGTAGCGCCTGCTACAATTAAAAAAGAAACATCGTCATTTAACATTAAGATAGAGATTGTGGTCAAACGCTAAAACCTGTACAGTATTATTACAAAAAAAAAACCGCCTTCGATGTGAAAAACCAAAAGCGAATAATAACTTAATTATTACAGTAACCAAATTAAATAAAAAATATTTGCACTAACTAATAATATATTTGAGGTCGATGCCAACTTCAATTCATATCACCTACATACAAAGTTAATAATAAATCGGGTCCAATTTCACGAAAATACGTTGAGACGAAGTATGTGAAAAACAAATAAACGATTTTTCCCCCCTTTTAGGGATTGAATATTTTATTTATACGGGCCCACCTCGGAATATAGCCAATTCAAATAAAAAAAGAATCATTAAAATCGGTTCATAATTGACGGAGATATCGATTAACATAAATAAAAAAAAATACATACAACCGAAGTCGGTTAAAAAAAGTTAATTACGTGTTGAACACTTGCTTTGCAAAAGTTTGATCACAAAAGCGTGTCTTACCCTTGTTTACAGATGGATATTGTTTAAATTTAAAGATTCTCTAACACTTGTCTAAGTTGACAGTTCTTCAATAAAATATATTGTTGTGTGTTATTGTATTTTTATTTGCCGGCGAAAGACGTGTCGTTAGAAGTCATACATTTCCTGGGGCATAATTAATTTGGAGGAAATAAATAAATTGCACAATTTTAGACATTCACAAGTAAATCATAACTACTACCATATAGTATGAGTACTGATGAGTGCCATATAACACTGCTTAGTAAAACTCGTGTTAAACCAGTGTTCATTTTTGTTTTTGTAATTAGACCGATACCGTGTTATTACAAAAAAGTTAAATACGTATTAAATACTTGGTTTAAAAAAAAATCTAATAAATGCACCGCGCTAGCCCGAGGCGAGTTCGCGTTATTCTTTTTCTCAAGTCTAACCTAACGTAACCAAAGCGAGACAAAAGAGCAAGATGGCGAACATTCAGCGACCGCGGTGCATTTAATATAAGACCTTTTTAAAGCCAGTGTTCAATACGTATTTAACTTTTTTGTAATAACACCGATAAAGTTTACTTATAAACCTAGAGAACTATTTTATTCCCTTTTTAGAGCTAAAGGTGCGGCGATTGTAAACTGTGATACAATAGCTCACGATCTCTACAAACCGGGATTGCCTCTCAATCGTACTATATCTGAGGTGTTTGGAAATGACGTCATCACGGCAAGCGGCGAAGTGGACAGGAGGAGGCTCGGCCAGATCGTATTTGGTGATCATGTAACTAGTTTATTATATTAATTACATTGTAAAAACTAATGAAAAACAATGTCGTTATATTTAAAAATGAGCTAAATTCATTTTTATTCGTTCATATAACATGTAGAATTTTTTAAAGATTTCCAGTTTTTATACATCGAGAACGAAGTTCATATTTTGCCGTTTATAAGGTTTTTTAATGACCTTTATATTTTACATATTCAAAATTTGTTACGAGTTTTTGGCGACATTTTGGTTTGTCATGTAGTGGATTTTATATTTTATTCATAATCTTGTGTTACTTAACTCTATATTGTGTAAAATTGGTCGTGTTTTATGTAATATGTAATTTGTTTATTGTGCATAAGTGAAATGAATGGAAAATAATACCACGCACCATGAATTCTGAGATGCCACAAAAACTCCCTGGAAAGTTCTAACAAGAGAGCCACCATCTTGTTGGAACATTGAAATTATATCAAGAAACTTGTAATATCGATACTCACTTGACAATGGCAGTAATGGTCTACTAGAAGACTGGTTGCCAAAAATGGAATGGAAGAAGAACTTGTAATACTATTAACTACTCGACAATGGCAGTAATAATCTAAAAGATTGGATGCCAAAATTAAAGTAAAAAAAAAATTGTGTACAGATCTTAAAAAATAACGTAAAGTATTGGGAACAACTGAAATTGGTTTTAGTTCATTTTATGTTCAGAGTACATTTTATTTCCACGTTTCCACACGATAGACAGTGAAAAGAAAATCGTAACTAATGTAACTGTGAATGTGAGTTTGTTTGTTTGTTACTTTTACTTCTTAACTACTCAACCGGTCTACATTAAAATTTGCATACACGTTGTCAGAGGGTTATATAAGGACATAAAGTAACTTTCATTAAAAAAATCTATATTAACGAGAGCGAAGCCGCGAGTAAAAGCTAGTTATTGCCACTTCCAACGGTAATATGATTTTTTGATTAATAAAATGTGGTTTAATTTTTTTTTTATTATACAGAAAGAATTAGAGAAGTTAAACACTTTATAACCGCTTTCCCCAAACGCGCGGACGCGTCTCTCCGCCTCTTCTATAACCGCAGGCCACACCAACGCGTTTAACTTCTCTAATTCTTTCTGTATTTATTTACATGATAATGCATCATAATGGCTTAAACTAGTATAATTAAGATTACTTTATAAGCAACATTAGTGATGGTAAGCAAATATGTCTGTGAAGTGAAAGCCACTTATAAAATTATATGCCATTGCTTACACTTTTCAGATTAAAATATAACAATAAGCACATTTCTCAATAATACTACTAGCCTAACCTTAAAAATATATGGTATTTACGCATTAACATCCCCACTTGCTGACTGCTACCGCGACCAGCTATTTTTCGCCAATCTAACCTAATCAAACCGAGACGAAATTGTTTTAACTTAAAAATCATCCAATTTCTAATACAACAGAACGCATAGTGGTGTTAATATGTAAGTACCAAAAATGTATAATCAAACTGTTACTTACCTCGTTGGAGCTATTAGGTAGCTGGTGTGGCACCTGTATGTACTCAGGCGGCTGTTGCGTCGGAGCTGCCGCCAGCTGGCCACATTCAGCTATGTGAGTGATGTGCTATACCTCTCACTTACAAGCATACCACAATCACTCATTTCATATTCATTATATTAATTTTAATTAATTAAATTGACCGCAGTCTCACCTGATATTAAATGACAATGTGGCCTAAGATGGAGACAAGCTAAACTGCCGCAACACACCCATAGGTGCTTATACTACATATTATACAACTGGAAAGTGGTACTTAATCAGGTGGACATAAGAGAGAGGAGAGAAAAATAGGAGGAAAAGGAGAAAAAATCACTCATAAAAATTACTCTTAAATATTTTGATTGCTTACATTCACATGGTCATTCATTTATTACATTATTTCTTCTATATTTAAATTATTATGAATATCTTCTTAATTTAACGTATTAAGAAATTCTTCTATAAGATTTATTACATTATTTCATTATTAAGAATATCTTCTTAATTTACCGTATTAAGAATATTTTCATTTAATTCTTCTATAAGATTTAATATCTTCTTAATTTACCGTATTAAGAATATCTTCTTTATTACATTAGAATTATTACATTTAATTCTTAATACATAATCATTTAGCAATATATATCCCTTTAGTAAAAAGCTAATTTTAACATCATTTACTAATGAGTGTACTAACTACTAATGTTCTATTTACTTATTTATATGCATCTATATCATTAGAAGAGGATGAATAATTATAGATAAGATTCTTTTTAGAATAATACTCATAACAATAAAATAATATTATGCAGCTCCGCGCAGCTAACGTTAAAGTTGCTTAAATTTACCAAACAGTTTTTGTTACATATGTGAATAAATAATAACTCTTAAGAAAACAATATAACCTTCATAAGATTTGTGCGGCGTGTATTCTGAAACAACGCGAATAATCAAAAACTGAGTGTTTCGGGACGAGAAGCGTGAAAATCTATTATAAAAACGTATGTGATTTTGTTTGTTTATTTGTAACGCTTTCACGCCTCAACCCATGTGCTGTCCAAAACAGTAGTTTAAATTCCATACAAAAGAAGGTAGACTTTATGGTGAACTGGTCAACTGTTGGCAGCATACATTAAAGAAAGTACTGTATTTATTACAAAATGTGTAAAACTTGAACAAGAACAAATTATGTAATTTAAAAAAAATTGGCTAAACATTTAATAACATGACCTGCATTATGATATCCTGGTCTAAAAAATCAATGAAAGGGTTAACTACTCAATCATGAAAGTTTGCATACACATTGTTAGGGGTACAGAAAGGACATATACATTATATCCAGGAAAAAACACTGTTCCCGAGGGATAGTGCCAAATCTACGTTAACCCGAGCGAAGCCGCGAGCAAAACTTAGTATTCGTGTATTTATTTATTGCAGGCTATAAAAAGATTACACGTACGTAATGGACTTTCGGAAGAGGAAGCAAGACAACGAGTGGAAGCACAACCTTCGAACATGGAACAAGTCGAGCACGCGAATATCGTTTTCAGCCCTTTCTGGAGCTACCAGTACACTCAGTCGCAAATAGATCGTGCCTGGAATCAATTACAAGCATATTTAGACACTAGAAACTGAATTCTGACATTATATAATAAGTTAAAGACTACACAAACTATATTGTAGGAGTACATATTTGATTTAGTTGTTTAATATTTTTAATGTAGTATTCAATAAATAAACCAAAAACATAAAAATGGAATTTAAAAATACATAAAGATAGATTAGAAGTGTTATAACAATATATCCTTATAGGCGAACTGATCACGGATGAACTGAAAAATTGGGACGGACATATATTGGTCACAAGTGTGGTTATACTCTTTTTTTATTAACTAGTTGAATCCCGCAACTTCATCTGCGTTGTTTACTTTCCTAATGTATTGTATGTACCGAAAACGAGTTATAAAAAATATGAAAAGTAAAAATACACTTCAGTGCAAAATTTCTTCCATTTACTTCCCCTCTCCTACGTACACCACTTGACCTATTTCTTTACGGCGAGAAAACGCTTCGCTTTACGCGTGGTGGTGGTGTTTATGTTAAAAAACACTCGTCTCTTTAATATCCCCATTAATCAAGTCTTGTAGTCCGGTGAAGCTATTAAGACCTTGCTAGGTCAATAGCGTAGTCATTTCACATTAATTAGATGTCTAAGAAATAAAACTAAAAAAATATCGAAATATATCTAGTGATACGCGTCACTGCAAATCTCTTATCATTTTTTTTATACCTATAGAAAGTATGAATAGGAGACGTTTACTCCGCACACCAAATGGATTTAATATAGCGTCCTCTCTTTTGTACTTTTGCATCGAAGTGAAAAGGATAGATTACTTTATGCATGTCGAAATCAGTGAGCGTAAACTATTGACTGATTCGTGGGTTAAACAGAAATAGTGAAAATAACGAACAACTGATTGATATTTTGTTGCTATGTCGTACGTTGTGACTCTGGATATTAATTTCTTTCAGTGAAGAAAATAACAAATAGAGGTCATTATTGAAAAGAAAATCTAGTAAATAACATAAGTTTATCCACGTTAAACATAAGTTATATTACCTGATGACAAATGATCTTACCATTTCATGTGATTCTATTGATTGAACAGCGTTGCTTGTCTGCCGTTTTGTATTAAGAACAAGTGCTATTAAAGCACATTTAATTTAAAATTTATGGACAATAATCTAGAATATTCTTTTTGTTCTTCGACGATAGATATCTGTGATCGATAAATATTATAGGAATAATCTTAACGTAATTTAGAAATACTGTGACAGTGTATTTTGAAACTCGTAGAAGAACACAGAACATTCACAAGGCGTGTGCTAAATGCTTTTACATTTTGAACGTACACTTTTATATAGTTGCAGCGCACCTATTTATTGAAGTGAAACTTCTAATGCGACTTCCAACAAGGTTGCGTTAAACGTTTAACGCTACCATGGAGGAGGTATGAAAGCACTCTTGCGTTAAACGTTCAACGCTTCTGGGAAGGGGGAATAGAAAGAGACAGAGCGAGAAAAATAATCAAACATGTCGTATCTTACTTTAGTTTTCATAATCCCATTGTAAATGTTATAGATTTGGATATTTCTCCACTCGAAAATGATAATTAAAAGATGGGGTCAATTGCGAACTGTAAGCAATGTTAATAAAGTTTGTCTTAAAGAAACAATATGATGTCACTAAAAATTAATTTCTACCCCTTCCTAATTTCATTTCCACATTACGAAGTTTCACTTCTTTCGCGCACAATTTTTTTTTAAGAATTATTATAGTCAAGATTTTATATTATGTTGAGGATATATGTAAAGTGTTCACGGAATAATGACTAATAAATATATTTTTCTCGTATTTGACCTTTCATTTTATTATAAAGTTTTCTTCCATTAACCGTTCTGAAGCGGTAGTGACTCGGTTGATAGCGTATTTGGACACCGCGTCTATCGACGTAGGTACCTTGCGACTAAGTCAAAGCTTTCTGTGAAGGAAACATCGTTATTAAACCATAGTTTGCACTACTCTTTCCAAATCTGCCTTTCTTGCTAACAACCTCAAGTCAACAATCGGTCGCCAAGCGCGTGTTAGTTTTTTTCGGCAAATTTGGACGCTCGATATCACCTTACGTTTATAGTAAGTAATGAATTATACTAGCTGTAATTCGGCAATGGTAATAATACAGGCAAATCAATTATCAGGATAAAAGATTACATTAAATTCGTAAGTATGTAAGATGTCCACACAAGCAAATTAGTTGTTCCTAAAGAAAAGTATAAAAAATACTAGATTACAAGATACTCTTTACATAGTTAAACATTTATTTTATTTATTTATTATTACAACAGAGTTTTTTATATATTTTACAATTATATCCAATTACAACTATATTAAATGAAAACTAACATATTACAGTCCCCGTCAATCTCCTTGACCGCTCTGCATACAGCCGCAAGTTCGAGGTAACATAAAATATTCAGCAGTTTAATGTTAAGTTAAAATATTCTTATAGGAATCTAATATTGGCAATGAATTATCCTTAAGTGGTCTCGATTTATACATATATAGATACATCCATAGATGCAGGACGGTCAAAATTGTACATTGTATGTATTACATACTATATATATATATATATATATATAGTACGAATATATAGTAATAGTACGAACAGACAGACAGACAGGTTGGTTAAGATGAAACAATACAGGAATAATGCAGCAGAGTTACATATCATTTATTTTTATTTTAAGTAATGTCTGGTTTGCCTGCAGTTTAACGGGTATATCATTTTTAGCATAATAACGAGAATAACTGCAATAGGTTTTTAATATTGGAAACTGTACAAAAGATTAAGGGTTTTATAGTTCATTTTTCAATGTATGGAACCATAAAAAAGTTATATATATCCGCAGTTTGAATTGCATTCGAATTTTATTATATTTATTTTTAATTACAATGTACATACAATATATATACATATAATATATATATATATGTAGTACATTAAATTTTACGCAAACTGTACATTATGTCTTAATAATAAGTAGCAAAATAATTGTTACAAAACAAAGAAAAAAAAAACCTTTTCCAAGAATTAAATATTTATTATATATTAATGAACGAGTTGTAGAGACGACTTCGTTTTTTTTTTCTTCTTGTTTATTATTATTAGTTCTTTTGTAGTACCTGTACTAGGCCTAGCCTGTGTCACAGGTACTACCACTTTCTATTTTCGTAAATTAATTGTAATTAATCGTATTGTACTGTAATGTAATGAGTGTTATGTTATTATTTCGTTATTATAAATAGATTTTCTGTTTGATCATACGTTAACGTCAGAAGCCACTGTGTAAGAGCTGATTTTAACTTATATTTAGGCTTGCCTGTTAAGTCCAAAACTCTATTAATTCGGTTATATAAATAAGGACCTAAATAGAACTGAAATTTTCATAAGAAAATTGTGTTATGGTTTGGAACATCATAAACATTTTTTTTACTTAAACTAGTATTGGGATTGGTATCATAGGGTTTTGTATGTTGCCGCATTATAATTCTTCTAATAAAGAGTTGTCAGAACGCGACTTTCGGTATACAATCCTGATGTGGAGAACTGATGTGGCGTGAAAGAGATCGCCTTTAATAATGATCTTTGTGATTTTTCTAATAGAGTTTTACGAGCCCTATATTACCCTCAAAATGAAAATACAACATTTAGTGTGAATTCAACCTTAACGCGTAATGAATAAAGTACGTTTTTCCGTTATTGTGCGTGTTTGTGAGGGGCGAGGCCAAACATTTGTATCACAGGTTTAAAATCGGTAATTTTGTTCAGAATTTGATATTATTTGTTAGTTTAAAGCTTAAAATATAACTTATTCAACGTGTATTTAGCGAAAATAAGATACTCCGGCCGTTAAATTGCTTTTTCGGGTATTATTTTTGCATCTTTTGAATACACTGCGGCATGTGAAACGTGCTTACATTGGCTGCGTTTCAGACAAACCAAACAAAATAAAAACTTACATTTCAAGTGAGCTGTTATTTACCGAGACGTATTTTTCGCGCCGACCTGATATTTATAGTTATTGTTGATCGAAGGCCTTAAAGGTAATTTCGTGGTCATTCGGTATTTGGGCGTGGTTTACAGCAAAAGTTACATATTGTTACAAATGTATAGGTACTAATATACAGTTGAAAAGTTTGTTTGGTTGAACGCGCTAATCTCAGGAACTACTGGTTTGATTTGAAAAATGCTTACAGTATTAGATAACTCATGTATCGAGGAAGACTATTTATCATCACGCTAAGACCAATAAGAACGGAACACCCATGAAGAATGTTTCAACATTGTCTTTTTTCCTTTTGAGAGTTTCGCTGGGTGTTACTTAGAATTAGCCCTAAGTAACTATTCTAGGCGGACGAAGTCGCGGGGACAACCTAGTTGATAATAATCTTTCTAACTAACTTCGACTACAGCGACCCAACTCAGAGTCTAGGATGTTTAGCCTGTAAATGACTGAAGTACCCAATTTTATCTGTAAATAGCTACGAGTGCAAAGATGGCATGTTAAGGTATACCGTTAACATAATTACGTTTTCCTTTTGTGGTATTCATTTTTATATCCTAAGTCACAAACACGTATGTTTAAGTTTAGTTTATTCTCTAGTCTCCTTTCATTACGCTTTTCAGCTAACAACTCTCAGTAAGAAGTTTCAATGTTGCATCTCTTCTCTTCATATTATGTCTCTTCTGAACATAGTAAGAATTGTCTTTACAAATTACAAAATAATCAGGCGTATTCGTTAAATATGTATAATTTAATCTAGTAATGCATTATGTAAATAATAAATCATATTTAACGGGACTACTTTTAATGTTGTTTAGATTGATCGATAAAGATCTAAAATACATTGTGATTGGTTAAACTTACCTGAGTAGATATCTCCAGTTATTTACCTTTATCTTCGTTGACTAGTCGTGTCATGGAATTTAAATACTTTACGGTCATTTTTAGTATATGTACCTCTATGGTATATGGCGAGATTGTTCCAGATGTTCATGACGATGAAGAACATATTTTTAAGTTTATTGTACGTATAACTCTACAAGTAGAATTTTTATTTGAACAGTTTTTCAACATACATAAAGTCTTGATTTAAAACAATGCGAAGTTCTAAAAATCAGTGACGTATAGATATTTAATATCCATGTATTATTATGCTCTTATTTTAGAACTTTCTTCATTTCTGTGTTCTGAAGAGCTTTTTAACCTCATTCCGTCTTCTCCTTTCCACTACAGAACTACACGGGCGGGTATATGTCTCCACAGTTTCACAGTAGCAATCATCCCGGCAAGAACGATAAAGTTCGAAAGCTCTTATTTTTGTCGTACTGTGAAGATGTGGAATCGCCTCCCAGCCAGAGTGTTCCCTTTCTCTTATAATATGGGGTCCTTCAAACGCGGCGTGGAGAATCACTTTTGCAGGTCGGCGTGATAGCGATAACTGCCGTTGCTATTTAACAATGACAGTCGCCGTTATTTGTGGACTGTACCGTACTTTCCATCAGGTACAGTGCAGTCAATTTGCCGAACCAGTTATAAAAAAAAATTCAAATATTCAATATTTCTATAATAAAAGCTCTTCGATAACTGGCATACCTATTCATACCTAATTGATAAACTGAAGTGATACTTCCCTCTAATTTCGTCATAAGATTATTTACATACTCTTTGCTTACAGGTTGATATCATGGATTTAAATATAAAAACCAATAATTGGAATAATATATTTTGTGTTGGACATTTACCAGATTTATTTTACAAAGAAATTCAGCATATACCTTTCACATTTACTATTACAAATATAGACGACGATGACTACGAAGTAGAAGATGCCGTTCCATACTACCCAAACATTATCGTAATCGTCTGCAAAAATTTTGAAGAGTTTGATGTTACTTTACAAAAAGTAACAAGATCGTTGTATTGGCATCCTTTATCGAATATTGTTGTTTATTATAACGAAGAAAACAGAATGAACATTGCTAAAGCCTTCTTTATATTATGGTATTACAGAGTGACCAGAGCTGTAATTATAAAAATGGGAAATAAAGTGAATACAGTTATTGTTCATGAATACAGTCCTTTTGTAAATAAATATTATAGATTGGAGGAAAGTTATGGTTGTTGGACTGCAAAGCCCTTGGGTTTTCCTCTAAAAGCAATATGCGTTGATCACTGCAGTAATGCTACTTCAAACTCAACGATCCGTTCTGAAAACCTTGGCACGTGCATTGGAATAGATACGATAGAAGTGGAGTATAACGACCGGAAAATTTTATCAGAACTTGATTTGTTTGAAGATAAAGCTAAAAATCTAAATAAGTTCGCTTTTACAGCAAACGTTATTGAACTGGCACCTTTTCTAACGATAGATGAGAACAAAGACGGTTCATATAGCCTCGGTTCTAGAGATGGTATTATATGGAACACTTTATCAGAACTTATGAACTTCACTATAGATCTATCTCCTAGCGTCAACGTCATGAAGAAGCCGTTCAATAGTGAACTGAGCTTTGATCAGATTTTCGCGTTGAGTTTAAGAAAAGTAGATTTGTTTTTGATGCCAATATATCAATATGATTTTACATTGATGAATATAGATTATATATTCCCGATAAAAGAAAGCGGCATGTGCTTTGTATCACATCTAGCCAATTTTGAAACTATACTATTCGATTCAAATTTGTTAAAAACAAGGTCTGATTTTTTTACACAATTTTCTATATGTTTTGTTGGTGTTTGGTTTGTTACATACTTGTTCAGTGTCACAGAGACGGGTCATTCGAACCTAGATCAGGTAGGAAAAGATTTTTTAAATACATTTAGAAATGTTTTATTAATTAGTCTCCATAGACCCCCTACGGGACAGTCCTTTCGTATTTTCTTGACCACAACTATCTGGAGTTTTTTTATATTAAGTTTTTCGTCACAAGCCATGATAATTGCAGTATTTACTGCTATTAAAAGAGGTAATGAAGTTGAAACATTTGATGATATTATTCAAAAAGGATACCCAATTGAAGTAGTTACATCACCGGATCTTCTATTACCAGAAGATGAGGAAAGATATTGTATAATAAGGTCAAGAATAGTACCTACTGAAAAGTTATTATATTGTGTTGAAAAAATGAAAACTGATAGTAGACGGTTTTGTGTCATAGATTGTTCTGTGGGCCATTATTTGGAAAGGAATATGTTGGATGATAATGGCGAACAGTATTTACATATTCCTGAAGACAGAATCCATAGTTATTATCTAAATATAGTACTTCAGAAACATTCGTTGATGTCAGAAATGTTTAACAAACATATTATGGCATTTTTTGAAGCGGGTCTTATCAGAAAATGGGAACAGTACAGATACAATGTTATAAAGGCTGATGTTACGATAAAACCGTTGGGAATTGATGATTTGATAGGATTGTTTAATCTTTATTTTTTCTGTTTAGCTTGTGTTGCCATTATATTTATACTTGAATTAGTCTTAGGTGGTATCAAAAAAATAAAAAGATCGCTCTAGTTTATTAAAGATGGAATTATCTTAAAAGGAATTGACTGAGAATAAACTAATTAACAAGTTCACAAAATACTATCTATTTTAGAACATAAAGAGTAATGTAAAATTATTATTAAGTTATTTATTATTATACCTACCTATTATGAGTACTTATGTTCAATACAACAAAAATATAATGTATAGATTGTTTTGTAAATTATTTCCCCACTTCTTTTTCGGTATTATTTGCTCACGTAGGTAATCGTGATTTTTTCTGCTATTGAAATGTAGCAATTTTTACTGAAGTAACTAAATGCTCACATTTTTATTAAAGAGTATTATATGTCAAGTTTTATCCTTATTTTTGAGTGAGTTTGGTGGCAGGCAATCTCATCTGGATTTTTGCCTACTTCTTTTTTTGACGCAAATATAAATCACACGATGGTGAACTAAGGATTTATATATGTAATCGAGTAAATAGATTAATTTATATATTTAATGTTAGGATTGCTAATTTATTTTATCGTTTAGTGTAATTTTTTTTATGTCAAAACCGTAATTTAATTGATTGATTCTATGTATCGAATTGTAAAGGCTTATATTGTACAAATCAATTGTTTTTTTTATTATATTGCCCTTTTCGTGCGTTCCTCTAAATATGTTCATGAGTATATAATAACTGTTTATACCTGAAAAAGTTTTATGTTTTTTTCTTACTATAACTAGTTGTACACTACATACTACGCTACATAAAGCATATAAACTTCTGTCTGTTCAACTGATTGTCATTAAATTAGTAGGCGTAAATAAATATGAACAGAAAGACTACTTTCGAGTTATTTATTTTACTATAATGAGTAATTAGTTGACTACGCGGCGAAAAAACTTCTATAGGTCTACCAGAATCTCATGGAAAATAGGGAAATAAAATTTTGTAGTAAGCAACACTAGGGTAATTGGATTAAAACGTGTTGATACTTTTATTTTTTTATTAATATAATAATATCTAATATCATTCTTCGTGTACACTGTAATTGCGATTGTTGGTGTTTTATCTGTTGTGATCAATATTAATAAATAATACTTTAAAAAAGAAACACGCTTTAAAAAGAAATGCAACTAAAAAACAGAAAATAAAATTTAATAAATATGGATTAAGAGTAGTGTAAATTAGAAATAAATGTATATTTTTGTAAAAAGTGACAAAAAAATTATAAAAAAATTAAAATATCTGGAGGTGCTGATATCAACAGTGACGCACGTTTTATGAAAGTCTGTTTTTTTGTTTTTTTTTAAAAACTATTATTTATTTTTCATTTTTTAGTAAAAAAAATTTTACTTTTATTTTTCATTTTTTAGTTAAATTTTTTTACCTTTTTTTCGGATTATTGCATTATCATCGATCTTTGACAGGTGTACAAAGTTTGAGTTAAATCTGCTCGTTCAAAGTAGGACAAAATCGAGCTCAAAGGAGTCGGTTACAAACATACATACAGGTGAAGCTAATAATAAAAGCGTTGTAATGAGAGTCCGCGCCACCACTCCAATATTGTGACTACTACTGATTTAAATAAATTCATACTACTGGTTAATCATATAAAATTCTTAGTCTTTCAGTAGTAGTCACAATATTGGAGTGGTGGCGCGGACTCTCATTACAACGCTTTTATTATTAGCTTCACCTGTATGTATGTTTGTAACCGACTCCTTTGAGCTCGATTTTGTCCTACTTTGAACGAGCAGATTTAACTCAAACTTTGTACACCTGTCAAAGATCGATGATAATGCAATAATCCGAAAAAAAGGTAAAAAAATTTAACTAAAAAATGAAAAATAAAAGTAAAATTTTTTTTACTAAAAAATGAAAAATAAATAATAGTTTTTAAAAAAAAACAAAAAAACAGACTTTCATAAAACGTGCGTCACTGTTGATATCAGCACCTCCAGATATTTTAATTTTTTTATAATTTTTTTGTCACTTTTTACAAAAATATACATTTATTTCTAATTTACACTACTCTTAATCCATATTTATTAAATTTTATTTTCTGTTTTTTAGTTGCATTTCTTTTTAAAGCGTGTTTCTTTTTTAAAGTATTATTTATTAATATTGATCACAACAGATAAAACACCAACAATCGCAATTACAGTGTACACGAAGAATGATATTAGATATTATTATATTAATAAAAAAATAAAAGTATCAACACGTTTTAATCCAATTACCCTAGTGTTGCTTACTACAAAATTTTATTTCCCTATTTTCCATGAGATTCTGGTAGACCTATAGAAGTTTTTTCGCCGCGTAGTCAACTAATTACTCATTATAGTAAAATAAATAACTCGAAAGTAGTCTTTCTGTTCATATTTATTTACGCCTACTAATTTAATGACAATCAGTTGAACAGACAGAAGTTCATGTGCTTTATGTAGTGTACAACTACTTATAGTAATAGTTACTATATACTCAGGAACATATTTAGAGGAACGCAATAAAAAAGGGCAATATAATAAAAAAATCAATTGATTTGTACAATAAAAGCCTTTACAATTCGATACATAGAATCAATCAATTAAATTACGGTTTTAACATAAAAAAAAGTTACACTAAACGATAAAATAAATTAGCAATCCTAACATTAAATATATAAATTAATCTATTTACTCGATTACATATATAAATCCTTAGTTCACCATCGTGTGATTTATATTTGCGTCAAAAAAAGAAGTGGGCATAAATTCAGATGAGATTGCCTGCCACCAAACTCAATCAAAAATAAGGGTAAAACTTGACATATAATTACTCTTTAATAAAAATGTGTACATTTAGTTACTTCAGTAAAAATTGCTACATTTCAATAGCAGAAAAAATCACGAGTTACCTACGTGAGCAAATCACACCGAAAAAGAAGTGGGGAAATAATTTACAAAACAATCTATACATTATATTTTTGTTGTATTAAACATAAGTACTCATAATAGGTAGGTATAATAATAAATAACTTAATAATAATTTTACATTACTCTGTATGTTCTAAAATAGATAGTATTTCGTGAACTTGTTAATTTGTTTATTCTCGGTCTATTCCTTTTAAGATAATTCCATCTTTAATAAACTAGAGCGATCTTTTTATTTTTTTGATACCACCTAAGACTAATTCAAGTATAAATATAATGGCAACACAAGCTAAACAGAAAAAATAAAGATTAAACAATCCTATCAAATCATCAATTCCCAACGGTTTTATCGTAACATCAGCCTTTATAACATTGTATCTGTACTGTTCCCATTTTCTGATAAGACCCGCTTCAAAAAATGCCATAATATGTTTGTTAAACATTTCTGACATCAACGAATGTTTCTGAAGTACTATATTTAGATAATAACTATGGATTCTGTCTTCTGGAATATGTAAATACTGTTCGCCATTATCATCCAACATATTCCTTTCCAAATAATGGCCGACTGAACAGTCTATGACACAAAACCGTCTACTATCAGTTTTCATTTTTTCGACACAATATAATAATTTTTCAGTAGGTACTATTCTTGACCTTATTATACAATATCTCTCCTCATCTTCTGGTAATAGAAGATCTGGTGATGTAACTACTTCAATTGGGTATCCTTTTTGAATAATATCATCAAATGTTTCAACTTCATTACCTCTCTTAATAGCAGTAAATACTGCAATTATCATGGCTTGTGACGAAAAACTTAATATAAAAAAACTCCAGATTGTTGTGGTCAAGAAAATACGAAATGACTGTCCCGTAGGGGGTCTATGGAGACTAATTAATAAAACATTTCTAAATGTATTTAAAAAATCTTTTCCTATCTGATCTAGGTTCGAATGACCCGTCTCTGTGACACTGAACAAGTATGTAACAAACCAAACACCAACAAAACATATAGAAAATTGTGTAAAAAAATCAGACCTTGTTTTTAACAAATTTGAATCGAATAGTATAGTTTCAAAATTGGCTAGATGTGATACAAAGCACATGCCGCTTTCTTTTATCGGGAATATATAATCTATATTCATCAATGTAAAATCATATTGATATATTGGCATCAAAAACAAATCTACTTTTCTTAAACTCAACGCGAAAATCTGATCAAAGCTCAGTTCACTATTGAACGGCTTCTTCATGACGTTGACGCTAGGAGATAGATCTATAGTGAAGTTCATAAGTTCTGATAAAGTGTTCCATATAATACCATCTCTAGAACCGAGGCTATATGAACCGTCTTTGTTCTCATCTATCGTTAGAAACGGTGCCAGTTCAATAACGTTTGCTGTAAAAGCGAACTTATTTAGATTTTTAGCTTTATCTTCAAACAAATCAAGTTCTGATAAAATTTTCCGGTCGTTATACTCCACTTCTATCGTATCTATTCCAATGCACGTGCCAAGATTTTCAGAACGGATCGTTGAGTTTGAAGTAGCATTACTGCAGTGATCAACGCATATTGCTTTTAGAGGAAAACCCAAGGGCTTTGCAGTCCAACAACCATAACTTTCCTCCAATCTATAATATTTATTTACAAAAGGACTGTATTCATGAACTATAACTGTATTCACTTTATTTCCCATTTTTATAATTACAGCTCTGGTCACTCTGTAATACCATAATATAAAGAAGGCTTTAGCAATGTTCATTCTGTTTTCTTCGTTATAATAAACAACAATATTCGATAAAGGATGCCAATACAACGATCTTGTTACTTTTTGTAAAGTAACATCAAACTCTTCAAAATTTTTGCAGACGATTACGATAATGTTTGGGTAGTATGGAACGGCATCTTCTACTTCGTAGTCATCGTCGTCTATATTTGTAATAGTAAATGTGAAAGGTATATGCTGAATTTCTTTGTAAAATAAATCTGGTAAATGTCCAACACAAAATATATTATTCCAATTATTGGTTTTTATATTTAAATCCATGATATCAACCTGTAAGCAAAGAGTATGTAAATAATCTTATGACGAAATTAGAGGGAAGTATCACTTCAGTTTATCAATTAGGTATGAATAGGTATGCCAGTTATCGAAGAGCTTTTATTATAGAAATATTGAATATTTGAATTTTTTTTTATAACTGGTTCGGCACATTGACTGCACTGTACCTGATGGAAAGTACAGTACAGTCCACAAATAACGGCGACTGTCATTGTTAAATAGCAACGGCAACATTATTAGTTTGTCTATGGCTATTGTAAAAGTCAATTCATAGCAATTAGCAGAGTCAAAAGTTTTGTAATTAAAAATGTAACTGCACCTTTTAACAACATTGCCAGTCTATTTTAATGGGCAATACACATAATAAAAACGTCCAGTACGGAAGCCAGAACAAATCTGAACGGCCGAACCGAGACAAACAATCTTTCTCGAGTCAAGTAAGCGATGAAATGAAAACTTGCTAATGTCATTCTCAGCTGAAATCACGTAATATTTTGTGTATAAATACAGTGCATATCCTTTGTGATAAATGCGCATGTCGTATGGAGTCAATCGTTCGTACTGTGATTCCTTTGTTGTTATTTAGATGTTTTGTTTTCTATGTGTAGTTCAGTTTGTCGCATTTTGTGGGCAATCTCAGCGGGCGTTCCTTCGTCAGTGTAACTAGCACTCAGTCTGTATACAGCGCATCACGGCCTTGGTCTAGAGTTTCTAGACGAAGGTAAGTATTATGTGCCCCTACTAAAAAAACATGTTTTGGATGTGAATCAATCCTATTTTTTTCAAATTTACTCTTAACACTTGATGTGCTATTTTTCCGTCAATCAGAGTTTATAGATTATTATAGCACTTATTTTAGAAATCATACATATAATTCTTCTGTTATAATCAAAACAATGCATGCTTTTTCTGAGATGAATGTAGTATTCATAGTAAGAAATGTATTATTTTTCTATAGTTTTCCATGAATTAGAAGAATCTACACTACTGTGGTGTAAAACTTAACAATTGTCTCTTTTTATGTCTGTGGTGTGTATACAATAGATGCAAAAAAATATAATGTTACATCATTTATTAATCAGGTGTTAGTCATTTCGAAGAATACAATATATATTCATATATTAAACAGATTTTTTTTTTCAATTACATTTTACCTGCTTCTGGTATTAATTATAATGGCTGTTTATATTCCTTTGTACCTATTAAATAACTTACTTTTGTAGACAATTGTCAATAATATAATAAGGGTATAATTTTTCAGTGTCATCCATTGCTATATTTATCACTTTGTTGTCTGTTAACGCTCTTAAAATACAACTTATCAATGTTATTGTAAGAAAATATTGTCTTATATGAATAAATGAGTGTTGTAAAAGCCAATAACTCCACCCTTGCATCCATAATCAGCAGATAAATGTGTGAGTCATTTAACTTTCTGTTTATCAACAATTGAGTGAAACTATGAAAAGAATAACAACATTGGATTTAATTCCACAAATATATAACATTTTTGGGGAAAGATAAATGAAGTAGTTGCCCAGTTTTATAAAGAGAAGCATGTATTGTCATGAGAGTAGTGTACAAGTTTTTAATTCACATTGAGCTTTAATATTATATATATAATTAATATTACAGATGGAATGACTCAACTCTGAAAAACCCCCTTGAAGCGAGTAAAACAGCTTGGCCTGTTGCTCACAAAGAATCAATTTTCTTACCTGAATTTCATATAACAACAGAGTTGCATCAGAAGGACTATGAAATAGAGGCCATAATAGCAAAAGGTGCATTTGGAGAAGTGTATAAAGTAAAAAAAGTCAGTGAAGGCAATAGTTACGCATTAAAAGTCCTCAGTAAATCACAGGTAATATTTTTAAAATGTAGATAAATCTTTTATACGATGATATTATAATTAAAAAGCTGTAGATATGTCATAAGTGCTTGACAGTGTCTTGTTAAAACTTGGCTAGTTAGCAATCGTGATTTAGCCTTGTCGACCTACCTGTATCTAAGCAACATATAACTATTTCTTTTTCACCCCTGATATTGAGAATATGCCATCTTACTTCCACATTTTATCTTAGATAGTGTAGTGTTACAATATTACTTTAAATATATGTGTGTTATTGTGCCATTTGTTTTGTCAAAATTTGTAGGTAATGTATCCACACTCTTTTACTTATAATATCATTGCTTTTATACAATTTAATAACAATCCTACTTTATAAAAAGTGGTAATATAACTGACGGTGGGTATATAGTCTGTGTTATTACAAAAAAGTTAAATACATATTGAACCCTGGCTTTAAAAAGGTCTCATATTAAATGCACTGCGGTCGCTGAATATTCGCTATCTTGCTCTTTTGTCTCGCTTCGTTTATGTTAGGTTAGACTTGTGAAAGAAGATAACGCGAACTTGCCTCGGTCAAGCGCAGTGCATTTATTAGGAAACTTTTTTAAACCAAGTATTTAATATGTATTTAACTATTTTGTAATAACACGGAGTAAGTTTAAAAATGGAACAGGCTGGTAGTGCAGCTGCCAGATAACATCAATATGTACTTCGTGACAAATTTTCTACTTAAATTCTTTACTATGGTTTCAGTAACGGAAAGAATACATTTACACATAAAGACATTTCTTTATGTGTAATATGCTATTTTTCAGTTAAACCAGCTGTCACTGGGTATTATGCTTTAATTTTCTCTCTACGGCTTTGTTCGCAAAATGTTCATAGTGTGATTTCAGTTGTGGTTCATAAGTACCTTCTTAGGGCTTAAACTGAATAAAGTATTTTGAATTTTTGAATCTTTAAATTTTGTTTCAATGCTAACAACTACAAGACGATTTATATTGTTGTTTACATGATAACTTTCCACAATAGATTTTATTAGCACTTCGGTTATTACGACTAATTGATACAAAATCGAATATAAAATTTTGTTCCAAATTTATTTATGTAATCTTTATCGTACACCATTATACATATACACTATAAAACATTTCAAATTATGTGGTTAGTATAAAGGACGGCCTTCTTGCTAATAGCAATCTCTTCCAGGCAACCTTTGAATGGATTTGTTCAATGGACTAGAATCAGCGGTATTTAGGGGGTGTACAAGTAAAACAAAAGTATTAAAATACCACATAAATAAGCAGTGCATACTGTACTGCACTGCACACTGTAATTTATATCATAAATATGTGTCATACGAAACAAAACATTTTCTTGAATAATAATTAAAAGTTAAACTTTTAAAATTAAGTTTAAATAGATCTTGAAATTAATTACCGCGTTTCAACTGATTAAAAGTATAGTACAAGAAAAATAAATAAATATGCAGTGGGCAGCAATTTTTACAGCAAGAAGAAAGATCATAGTATTTTTTCTATTACTCAATCAACTCTCTATCACCCTTAACTTGAAGATTGGTCACTAAACTCCTATAAATGTATCTTAGCAGCCACACTCGAGAGCCAATATTCCTTTAGCTTTAAAGTGTTACCATCTTAGATCCCACTGTTATTTACATACACACTAATACATAACATTACATACACACTAGTTTCTGCCCAAGACTGCATCAGCATGGATTAGGTACTTTGGGCTACTTAACATACAGTGGAAGCTCTGAAAAGGAAAAAAAAAACGATTTTAAAATATTCTTCATTGTTTTCCCGTTCCTATTGGTCTTAGCATGATGATGTCGCTTTCATCGATAAATGAGCTATCTAACTAATATTGATTTTTTTTTCAAATCAGATCAGTAGTCCCTGAGATTAGAGTGTTCAACGAAACAAACAAACCAACCCCACAGCTTTATAGATTAGTTGAAATTGTGATCTAATACTCTTACTATAAAGTATAAAAACACGACAGATGGCATTCATGTTGCACAGAATGATTGCGAAACAGGATAGTAAAAGTATGCCACTTTGAAGGTTTTCGTTTAGTAATGTGAACTGTTTTCTTGTTCTAATTTGGTACATGTGTAAATGCGCAATCACACGCTTTTATATGCACAATGTATCATTGTTTTTTCTATATATAACGAACTCAAATCCTTGGGTATATATTTGGGTATAATAGGGCAACCAATATTAAGTAATGATATTTAATACATTTATAATTGTTATATTTCTCTATATATGCAAAAAGGTTATTTCTAACTTTTTCCTATAGAACTTTGATGTGTTATGTATTGATGTATGGTTTTCCTATTATTTGTTAAGTCAAATTTTTGGGGTGTAAGGGGTGTCGAATAACATCGAAGACTTGAGACATCCAAGCCAACCTCACCTGCACGTGGTGCACCCTGCTGAATAACGAACGAGGCGATGGCGAAAGCGGGGTGGTAGGGTTTTACAGCCTGACTGGGTCGCAACCACCATGTATATGGCAAAAAGCCCGTCATAGTGATTCGCTTCTGCGAGTCGCGTTTCGGGATGCCTGACTGGGTCGCAACCACCATGTATGTGGCCAAAAAGCCCGTCATAGTGATTCGCTTCTGCGAGTCGCGTTTCGGGATCAGCCTGTGCATATCCAGCCTTTCGCAGGCCGGCATGACAGCGGCGACTGGCGATGGACAGTGTGTCACTCGGTGGTCGCCATTGTTTTTGGATTGTACTGTCCTTACCATCAGGCACAGGGCAGTCATTTTGCTGTGCTAAAAAAAAAAAACCAAAAAAAAATTATTAATTACCAATAGGCTGTTTACCAATTTGCTACTTCTGATGTAAACTCGGAATAGTCGAATCTGCAATCTTTCAATTTAGACTTCATAAAAGCAGTCAGCTTATTTGTATATGTGTAAAATGTTTTTATTTACCTGATACACATATTTGATTAATGCCTGTAATGCCATGAGTCATCATTATTATTACGTTATAAAACAAAGTCTCCTCTGCCACGTCTGTCTGTCTGTTCGCGATAAACTCAAAAACTATTGAACGGATTCTCATGCAGTTTTCATCAGTAGATGAAGTGACTTACGACGATGGTTTAGTTATATAATTTATCAATGTTTTTTTTATTACCAGGGCAGGACAACGTCCACCGGGCCCGGTAGTCTTAAATAATTTAATTGTACAGATTACATTTTTTTTAATTCACTTTTCCTGTGAATTCACGTATGAATAATTATTAATTAAGGTTTAAAAGGGCTTTAAAACATTGTTGAAAGAATAGCGATATCAATGAACATAAATCATTCGATAAGTCCACGAATTGTTACAATTATTATCACTAAATCACCTTATCGCAGTGACCGACATTCTGTGAATAATTAGTATTAAATGTGCACTAAAATTAACACTACATTTCAATCCTCTCCACACTAGCTGATCTATTTAAAAACAAATATAGAGATCTGCCACTGTGCGGGGATCACACAAAAAGCAATATTCGATTTATTTAGCTTTCATTTTAAGAAACTCCGTTCTTATATAGAAAAGATATCGCGATTCTTTATTTAATATAAAGTTATTAAAATGATAGAAACCATCAGTTTTATAAGCATATGTAAAGCTGAGTAATCCGTGTGGTGTGCATGCGCAGGAGAGCGGAACTAAATATATAATATTATTTGCAAAGAAATGTTGTTAGCAAAATATATTTTTGCTTTAAATTTTCAATTTCAATGGTAAGCACAATACAATCCAAAAGCAACGGCGACCACCGAGAGTCGAACTATCCATAGCCGGTCGCCGCTGTCTTTTTTCCTTTTTACATAAAATATATTGCTAACTAAATTAAATTAGTGTGAAACAAAAGAAACATATATACATCTGTTTTATAAGAGAGTATTTGTTTAATAACCGAGTTTATGAATGGAGAAAGGTAAAGATAAAGAGGTAAATGCGGAATGGGCGAGAAAAAATTGCACTTTTGACTGTTTTTCGAGTCGTATGACTTAATGGAGTATCCGTCTTTTATTATTGTCAATTGATTGATTACTCCTATCTGTCGCTGCGAGGTTCTATTTATGTGGAACATTGCAGCAGCCAAGAATTTGTTTTTCTTTAGCACCATCCAGGGAGCATGTGCAAGGGAATTAATGTTAATAACGTTGTTAATTTGTTATTTCGAGTGTTAGAACTGGGGCATTTCTACAAGTTCATATGAGAAGCAATATGATATGGACTGATCTGATATAGACTGGCTTCAGCTATGGCTACGTTTTTGTTTGACTTTAGTCATAAGGTTATTATAGTAAGTCGAAGTGATCTCATATTGAGTAGACTGTGTGACGTCATACTAAATCAAAACATTAAAAAAACAGTTATGAGATTTTTTGTATATGATACTATCTAATGTTCACGTTTTCCACGCCTAAATTACACGCTATATATTATCAAAATAAACATTAAATTACGTAATAAATTTCCGCAAACTAATTCCTAAGAAATCGATAAAATTATCATAGTAACCGCAATCACAGATGACCACTAAAACATAATTATGTAAGTATGTGATATTACAGTGATAATGAATGACCTAAAGATCTTTGTTCCGTAATAAAATATAAGTTACATATTATGTTACTAATTAAGAAAGTTATATGTATATTATTGTAGCGTCTAGATGTTCCTTGATCATATCTTATTTTAAGGAAGGTAAAAAAACTTATCAAAAATTCTTTAATTCCATTTAGGGCCTGACATTAGGCTCTTATGAACGTCAAAACTACCTTTACAATCCCAACGAATACTACTTTGTTACACTTTCACGCCTTAGCTACTCATCCTATCAGCATGAAATTTTATATGCCAGGTGAATGTGTAGACAGTAGCAATATTTATGGAGGACACTACACTCAATTCTCAATCTAAATCAATTTAAAAAATAGGTGCTTAATATTTGATCTTATTATTTAGAAGCATACAAAAATTGTACTCAATCTTCTAAGCGTCTATGTTAAATCACAGTTTCAAAGACCGTCGGGTGAAGTGAAAGTGAAGCCAACTAACTAAGGATAATTTTTTGAAAGTTTGAACAAATAAATTTTATTGTCCGGTTTATTGTCGAAAGTTATTTACTCCGGGTTCTCGCAGGTTTTATCACCGATCGTTCAACCTAGGTTTATTTAAGTAATTATCCATACTTTTGAAATTCTTAGAACCAACTTTACCTAAGTTTCTCTTTGTTGCCTATAAGTATTTGTTTTAATATTATTATTTTATGTGTTAAATGTGGTACCATGGAGCGTCATATCCCAGAATACTGCGAGTTTCTAACCTTTCACTTGGTATACATTGGCAGGGATACAGAAAAGGGCATGGCGGCATTGTGTTGGCAATGCTCGGTCCCATGTCGTCTCAACGAAAGCTACGACCGGTACACCGAGCCGTAGGGCTTTAGTGACTACGAGTCTCACATTACCCACTCTCTCCCCCGGGAGGGTGGCGTTGTGTCCGTGAGGATTTCTCTACGTTAATATAAAAGGGGGTACAGAAAAAATGACATAGAGTTCCTTTTTATGCAAAAAAGAGTATTGTTACTGAGAAATAGGTCAAATCTACATTAACACGAGCAATGTCGCGGGCAAATGTTAGTATATTTTTATAAAGTTCAAGAGAGTATTTGCTTTCTTATATCAACCCGCTTACCTCTGGGTTTCCCAGTACGATATGAAAAATATTTTTTGTTTCCTGTTCTATTTATTGATGTACTTTATTTGCTATCAAATGTCACACTTCTAGGTGTTACAATTACCATACAAAATATAAGTCAGAAAGGGAGAATCAATTAATAGTGTGTACGGATTCTTTTAAGTTTATCTGACATTGTCGACAGTAATTAAGTCGCATATTGACATTGAAAAAGTATTTTATCTACGTTAATATAAAAGGGGATACAGAAAAAATGACATAGGGTTCCTTTCATGCAAAAAAGAGTGTTGTTACTGAGGAATAGGTCAAATCTACATTAACACGAGTCAAGTCGCGGGCAAATGTTAGTATATTTTTATAAAGTTCAAGAGAATATTTGCTTTCTTATATCAACCCGCTTACCTCTGGGTTTCCCAGTACGATATGATTTTTTTTTGTTTTCTATTGTTTATTTGCTATCAAACATCACACTACGGCTTCTAGGTGTGGTACAATTACCATACAAAATGTAAGTCAGAAAGGGAGAATGAATTAATAATGAGTTCTATACGGATTCTTTTAAGCTTATTTGACATTGTCGACAGTAATTAAGTCGCATATTGACATTGAAAAAGTATTTTAACTTTATAGTGAAACACACATATTAAGAATATAATGCCTATTTCAGATTGTAAGCGAGAACGCGGTCAGACAAGTGAAAGAGGAGGCGCGGATACAAGCTGCGTGTGGACACCATACTTTCATAGCTGGCGCCGTCTCCCGCTGGCAAACGAAAAAAAGACTTTACATTGGTAAGATATCCATATTTTCAAAAAATCAAGAGATCTTCGTTGTTGTTTATGCTTTTTCTTCTACTCTGAATGTAAATCGATTTGAATTCTTTACAGTAGTATATTTTCGTCATGTAAGGAAAAACGTTATACACGTTTTTTTGCGACTCTTTCTCTCTCTTCTGTGTAATCTGTATATTTTTAGATAGGTTTTTGTCATTGCAAATAACGTAAAGGTATGGAATTAAATCAATAAGTTGATTTTAATGTTTTAGGTAAAATAAAAATTAGACATAAAATATGAATTATATTAAAAAAAAATTACATACATAATAAAACATAATTTAAACAAATAACATTTTTTTTATGAAATACCACGCGTTCATTATTAAGGTTATACAACTGACAGCGTACGATGCTCGTCTGTTGAAATTTCGATACTCGACACACGTTCGTATAGAATAGAAAGAGATAAAGAAAGTCGCACGGAAAGAGCATAATGCTTTTTCTTTCCCTGACGATTTCTACCAGTTAACTCCTGCTGCCAACCGCGTTGACGATTTGGTTGCCACGGTAGTAGTCTTGGTGACCGGGGCACTAGATGTTTTTACATTTGTAAAAATTCATCCGTAGCGTCCTAAAAGAAACATGTGATTTAGGCGTGGTAGTGAAATTTTTTTTTATGTCAAAAGGAGGCAAACGAACAGGTGGGTCACCTGATGTTAAGTGATCACCACCGTCCATAGACATTAGCAACACCAGAAGAGTCGCAAGTGCGTTGCCAGCCTGTGTATGGGGGAGGGGTAGGGAAGGGAAACGGGGAAAGGAAGTGGGCTTCCAGCGTTCTCACTGACCGAACGAAACGCAACAATGCAAGCACTGTTACTTCACGTCGGTGTTCTGTGAGAGGGTAGTACAACCCCAGGCGAGCTGACCCATTCATGCTGAAACTAGTAATAGCTACAGCGTGGCTCTACCACCTTCTAAAAGTGTTAAGGAACTACCTTCCAATAATAATAGTTGAAAACAAGTGAAATTATACATATACCAGAATCGAATGCAGATTATCCTCCATAAATATTGCTACCATCTAAACTTTCAACTTGTATACAACTTGTAAACAATGTTAAAATTAAGTACTACGCATAATAATAATATGAATTATCTTATCAATTGGCAGTCAGATTAATATTAAAATATTTTGAACACAGGGAATCCCTGTATATAAAATTATTATTGATTCATTTATACCAGTTTTAGTGAAACTAGAAGCTTCTTAAACATTCTATTGGTTATTAAGAGTCATCGCTAAAGCTAAGAAGTTATTAACGTTTGTATAATAAATTCGAATTTTCACAATATACAATTATGCTATTTTAAATCTTCAAGCGATGTTGTCTTAGTTGATATCGTGTCGGGCACCGCGTCCATGGACGCAAGTTCGAATACTTGCAACTGAGTCGAAGCGTTTGCTGAAGAAAACATCCTGCTGA
>MU159410.1:79893-169303 GCA_015888305.1 Antheraea pernyi | reverse complement strand
TATATATTGTATATATATATAAGTGTAAATGCGAATGATGTTTTGTTTCTCTGTTTGTTCTCTACGCTTTCCTTCCTTAATTATTCAACCGATTATCATGAAATATTGCATACACGTTGCCAGGTTACTGGAAGGATGGGTATGCTTTATGCAGAAAAAAAAAATATTCACGAGATATATGTCAGTCAGTTATCGCGAGCTAAGTCGCGAATAAAAGCCAGTAATTTGATTTTTTTTTTTTTTTTATCAAATAATGGAATGCTGAAGTTATCAACTGCCACTGCAACTGCAACTAGGAGTAAATCGCACGTCAATATAATTTGTTTATAAGAATGACTTGGATTTGTAAACTCATATTTGTAAACAAATACTTATGTTTACTTTAGTTTGAACTATTTCAATTTAGACGTATATAAAAAAAGTTTTCTTTTTAAATTATTATATCCACCGAGTCAGTGGATTTCACAAAACTTCAAGAAAAACAAGAACCAATTATAAAAAGAGGGTCCTATAGGGATATTTGGAATTACAACATAGAGAATTATTTTAGTAAATTATTACATTATACAATACAGTAATTCGTCTCATGAGATTTCCTATAGGCAGTATCTTAGGAATCATCCCATTTTTATTACACGTCAGAGATACATGAGAATATTCTGTCCAAATTCTTTTTTAGACGCACCGTTTTTTTTAAATTTATTTTTTTATGTCTAAAGGCGGCAAACGAACTGGTGGATCACCTGATGTTAAGTGATCACCACCGTCCATAGACACTAGCAACACCAAGGGAGTCGCAAGTACGTTGCCAGCCTGTGTATGGGGGAGGGGGGAGTGGTTGGGAAAGGGGAAGGGAGGTGGGCCTCCGGCGCTCTCACTGACCGAACGAAACGCAACAATGCAACAACACTGTTACTTCACGTCGGTGTTCTGTGAGTGGGTGGTACTAACCCGGACGAGCCGGCCCATTCATGCTGAAACCAATAATAGCTTCAGCGTGGCTCTACCACCTACCAAAAATTAGAAATTTAATTACCAAATTTAGAGTTGTGTACTCTTCTTCGTTACTCTTAATCATCGATATATAAATAGACGAAAGTAAAACAGTTCAACACCTTTTTCTCTTCTGTTTGTCAACCGAATCTCTTTATATTTTTGTTCAATAGCCATTGACTAGTTTTCATGTTATCAATAACATTTTTTGTCCTTACCATCGATGAGTCGAAGTCTTTACTTATAACTCTGTGTTCGTCATACTTCACGATCCTTACTTGTACTAGTATTTTATATAAATAAAATGATATAAGTCTGCCCTTGCGCGCACACCACACACGAGCTACAAAAGCACGAAAACCTTAAATAGATTTTAATTAGTTTTGTTTCGTTTTACTTTTTAGACACTTGATCCCTAATTAAAAGTAAAATGTATACGCTATCTTCACTACATATAACTAAGCAAAGTCCTCTGCCACGTCTGTCTGTTTGTCTGGCTGTTCGCAATAAACTCAAAAACTACTGAATGGATTTTCATGCGGTTTTCACCAGTAGATAAAGTGATTCGTGAGGAAGATTTAGGTATATAATTCAAGTTTTTTGTATTATCAGGGCGGGACAACGTCCGCCGTGCCCGCTAGTTGAGTAAAAAGTTCTAGGGTTCGAAGCATGATTTTATATACCTTGTAATCTTCCCCAATATATCCTTATACTAATATTACGAATGCGAATGGGTCTTTGTTTATTTGTTACGCTTTCACGTATTAGCTCCGAGGTCACCAAACTTTTTTGTCTCGTGGACCCCATGCCATGGTTTTCAGTTACATATTACCTTGCCTTTTCCTGATATTGATTTATTTGTAAACTCCTCAATGTTAAATATGATTTGAAAGGTAGTTTCAAAGAGATATGTTTGAGTAAGTTTGTGGGCGGGGTTTCTTGCTCGAAGCTGTGGAACCCGCAGCCTTGGGCGAAACTGGTCTAGAGGGTGTGGGTGTCGCCTTTGGCACTTTCGCGCCATCGACGTTTAAGATCTTGCTCGAAGCTGTGGAACCCGCAGCCGTGGGCGAAACTGGTCTAGAGGGTGTGGGTGTCGCCTTTGGCACTTTCGCGCCATCGACGTTTAAGATCTTTGAAGGCTTAGTGCCTTCATTATCGGAGGAGTGATTTTGGCGCTTACGGCGCGGTCTGCGCGTGACGGTGGTGAAGCCATCGTCCGCGGGAGGGTCTTGCTCCATATCGGAGCATACATCGGATTCGGGTTCGGAGTCGGGCAACTCGAAATCGTTCGACGCGTGTTGTGTTTAAGTAAGCTTCATATTAAAGTTGACCATATATGTTTATGTATTATTTCACTCACAAGGATCCAAAATTAAACCAGCGATCTGCTTAAATGTGATTAATATCATAGACTTCTATTAGCATCTCGTGGACCCCCCATTTTCGTTGACACCGACCCCTTTGCTAGTCGTCACAGACCCCTGAAGATAGATATAGACCACCTCTAGAAGAACAAAATTAGCTACTGAATCGATCGTCATGAAATTTTGCATAGATATTCTCAGAAGTAGAATAAACGATATGGTTACCTTTCAGGCATAAAATACAATTGATCCCAAGCCATATATCCAGACTACATTGAAGCAGGTAAAGCCACGATAAAAAGCTAATAGACTGTAAAATGGACAGCGAATTGTCGAGCGTGTTTCAGAGATTATCTAAATCAAACAAACAAGAAATAATAATCTGTCGACTTTTATAATATACTTGTCCTTTGATTATTGTAGATTTGGACTATCCCTAGCGAATCGTACTTCTTTTTTGGGCGAAAGTTACTCTATGTCCTTAATCTATAGAGTTGTACAAACAAACTCCTATTCGCACTTATAATACTAGTTAGGATAATTTAAGAAATAATCAAAGTACTTTATTTGATTTTGATAATAATGTATAATAAATAAAAAAATACGCGTCTTATTATATATTTATTCTTTGTATTTTATTGTCAAATGTAGTGAACGAGTTGAATTGGTTTTTCCTATTCGTAATCATGTCACACGCTTTTCTACAATCTTGTATTTTTATTTATGTCGGTATCATTGAGTTAAATACATTTCAATATTTTGGTGGTTATCAGCTTAAATTACCATACCGATATTCCAGTTTGTGCTAGAACACTGAGGGTCATTCAAGTATTACGTAAGCATATCGCTGCCGAGCGTGGTCTCGGCCATGCTCGGCAGCGAACAGGCTTGGCGAGCGATGGCCTCCTGCGAGGAGGTCATCTCGCAGAAGGAGGAGGCGGAGAGGGCCCGTGAGGCAGACCCTCAAATTGGCCGTCTCCGCCAAAGGAGGACAGGCAGGAGGAGAAGGCGCTTCGCCCAGCTCCTCCTGCCACCGTAGCCGGACCTGAGGGGATGGGTCGGGGGGCCCATCTCCTCATTGCACAGGTCTGGCGGACGAGGGGGGCAGCTGGTGTGTACCCGGTCTGTCCCTCTATAGGTAGGAGCCCGGCGGTCACCTTCCGCCTGGCGGACCGTGGGGGCGGCTCTACAAGGTTGATTAGCTTGTTCGATCCCTTGCCGCCCCCACAAAACGGGTTTTAGTCCGTGCGACTCGGACATAACCCACCCTCTCCCCCGGGAGGGTGGCGTATCCATAAGGGATTTCCCCACGTTAAAAAAAAAAAAAGGGTGCACCACGTGCAGGTGAGGTCGGCTTGGGTATCTCAAGTCTTTTTTATTTACATGTGTGTATATGTTGTGTAAAATTGAAGCAGTAGTGTGAGTAATGCATATTTTTATTTAATTTAATGTACTTCTAACACATAACACATCTACTATATAAAAATAAGTCGGGTTTCCTTCCTGACGCTATAACTCCAGAACGCACGAACCGATTTCCACGGTTTTGCATTCGTTGGGAAGTTCTCGGTCTCCGTGAGGTTTATAGCAAAGAAAATTCAGGAAAACTTTCAACAGAA
Organism: Antheraea pernyi; assembly: GCA_015888305.1. NCBI lineage: Eukaryota > Metazoa > Arthropoda > Insecta > Lepidoptera > Saturniidae > Antheraea > Antheraea pernyi. The sequence continues at coordinate 165,327 of MU159410.1, read as the reverse complement.
AAGCGGGAAAATCATTTTTCACATACAGCGCCATCTGTGATACATAGCATGTACTACAAACCAATATTTTAAGTAGATGGCGCCGGTGCGTGATATATTGTTTGACAGCTACTCATTGTTCTCTGCTCAGTTAATTTCATGTGACAAACCGGTATTGTGTTCACTGTGAAATTGTGAAAAAAAAGTAAAAAAAATAAGTTATTCGTTTCCTAACGTTTCAATTGGAAACCATCAAATCAATCACGTGTATTGTGCAAATTTTTATTCAATTTCAACAGTAGGCATTTGTCTTTAAGGTGGTAAGTTGAACTGTGTAAATTATGTGGATCGTGCATTTGAGGTTAAATTCACCACTCTGTCCATAGTCCAAAATGCCTAGAGGACGACGTGCGAACATCGGCCGCCGCACAAGACATGCAAGCCAGCAACAAGTATAGTCACAGAACTTAAGCGAAGAAAGACAAAATATAATAAGAGAAAATGCCCGATTGAGACAACGCGTGAGCACACTGCGAACTACAGTGATGATGAAAATTTAGATATTGGACCAAGGACGACTATATGCCGATATTGCAATGCGTTAAAGTTCAAAAGAGAAACGGCTGGATTGTGCTGCGCATGTGGAAAAGTCAAACTGGATCCATTACTTACACCACCACAGCCACTGAAACCATTGTTCGATGGAAGTGATCCCGATTCCAGCCATTTTCTTCAACACATCCTTGAAAACAATAATTGCTTGCGCATGACTTCCTTTGGAACTAATATCATTCGAGAAGGGGGCTTCATGCCGACTTGCAAGGTAAAAGATACAACACACAACCAATCACTCACACCAACACAATGAATTGCAACACATAACTACATATACACCACACACTACACCATCACACGATCAGAAGGTACACCGTATTCTTCAATAAATGTATATATTGTATATATATATAAGTGTAAATGCGAATGATGTTTTGTTTCTCTGTTTGTTCTCTACGCTTTCCTTCCTTAATTATTCAACCGATTATCATGAAATATTGCATACACGTTGCCAGGTTACTGGAAGGATGGGTATGCTTTATGCAGAAAAAAAAAATATTCACGAGATATATGTCAGTCAGTTATCGCGAGCTAAGTCGCGAATAAAAGCCAGTAATTTGATTTTTTTTTTTTTTTTATCAAATAATGGAATGCTGAAGTTATCAACTGCCACTGCAACTGCAACTAGGAGTAAATCGCACGTCAATATAATTTGTTTATAAGAATGACTTGGATTTGTAAACTCATATTTGTAAACAAATACTTATGTTTACTTTAGTTTGAACTATTTCAATTTAGACGTATATAAAAAAAGTTTTCTTTTTAAATTATTATATCCACCGAGTCAGTGGATTTCACAAAACTTCAAGAAAAACAAGAACCAATTATAAAAAGAGGGTCCTATAGGGATATTTGGAATTACAACATAGAGAATTATTTTAGTAAATTATTACATTATACAATACAGTAATTCGTCTCATGAGATTTCCTATAGGCAGTATCTTAGGAATCATCCCATTTTTATTACACGTCAGAGATACATGAGAATATTCTGTCCAAATTCTTTTTTAGACGCACCGTTTTTTTTAAATTTATTTTTTTATGTCTAAAGGCGGCAAACGAACTGGTGGATCACCTGATGTTAAGTGATCACCACCGTCCATAGACACTAGCAACACCAAGGGAGTCGCAAGTACGTTGCCAGCCTGTGTATGGGGGAGGGGGGAGTGGTTGGGAAAGGGGAAGGGAGGTGGGCCTCCGGCGCTCTCACTGACCGAACGAAACGCAACAATGCAACAACACTGTTACTTCACGTCGGTGTTCTGTGAGTGGGTGGTACTAACCCGGACGAGCCGGCCCATTCATGCTGAAACCAATAATAGCTTCAGCGTGGCTCTACCACCTACCAAAAATTAGAAATTTAATTACCAAATTTAGAGTTGTGTACTCTTCTTCGTTACTCTTAATCATCGATATATAAATAGACGAAAGTAAAACAGTTCAACACCTTTTTCTCTTCTGTTTGTCAACCGAATCTCTTTATATTTTTGTTCAATAGCCATTGACTAGTTTTCATGTTATCAATAACATTTTTTGTCCTTACCATCGATGAGTCGAAGTCTTTACTTATAACTCTGTGTTCGTCATACTTCACGATCCTTACTTGTACTAGTATTTTATATAAATAAAATGATATAAGTCTGCCCTTGCGCGCACACCACACACGAGCTACAAAAGCACGAAAACCTTAAATAGATTTTAATTAGTTTTGTTTCGTTTTACTTTTTAGACACTTGATCCCTAATTAAAAGTAAAATGTATACGCTATCTTCACTACATATAACTAAGCAAAGTCCTCTGCCACGTCTGTCTGTTTGTCTGGCTGTTCGCAATAAACTCAAAAACTACTGAATGGATTTTCATGCGGTTTTCACCAGTAGATAAAGTGATTCGTGAGGAAGATTTAGGTATATAATTCAAGTTTTTTGTATTATCAGGGCGGGACAACGTCCGCCGTGCCCGCTAGTTGAGTAAAAAGTTTTAAGAAAGAATGTTTTTGTGAGTACTACGGGTTCAACAGTATTTTCTTGTCGTGGAGAAGAGGGACAGCGTGCGTGGTGTGCATGCACAAGACAACGCATACATATGTCAACTTTTTTGCCAGAAAAAAAAATCTATACTATTATTAAAAGTCAAGAAATTAATGAATTTTGGTTGAATATAAACAACTCGACAACCACTAGTTGTAATATATAGATAAATATAATTGTATGTTATTGATTAAAAGATTTAGGTTATCGGTATAATAATATGATGCGACGCAAAAATGTTTTATTCAGACTATAAATGTGAAAGTTTTAAGGTCAGTGTCAAATTACGTATGTTTACTCAAGTAAACGTTTATCATAAATTAGTCTATTGTCTTAATTGTGACATATAAGGTATTGTTTTACAATTGTCTTTATATTGTACAATATACTGATGTCTGGCGAAACGAGGTCATATCCAGGTGCGTGAATATACGATTCTGTCGCTTATCGTCGGGCAATTGAAAGGTCATTATCGCTTGTATCATTGCCCTGTATACAGATTACTACGCGCGATAAGAACATTTGCAAAACGATAAACATAATTATTTCCTACTTCTATAGGGGTTAAAGTTTGATAGCGTACATATTTCGGTAGCGCTTGTCCGGAGTAGAATTTTATATACCAGTGTAGTTGTTTTTTAGTGATTCTAAAAAAAAATGATCTATTCTGGTATTATAGAAATGGAACATTTGTTTGTTTGGTTGAACGCTAATCTCGGTAGCTTCTGGACCGATTTGAAAAATTATTTCAGTGTTAGAACATAATAAATATAAATGAACGTGGCAAAGGACTTTGTTTTATAATATGTAATTATTAGCTGTGCATCGCGATTTCTTTTGCGCAATTTTCATCCACACGCGCCACATAACCCGTCTGTCCCATTATTATACTAACACTAATATACATTTTGTTTAATAATGGCTCCGCTCCTAGGGTTCGAAGCATGATTTTATATACCTTGTAATCTTCCCCAATATATCCTTATACTAATATTACAAATGCGAATGGGTGTTTGTTTATTTGTTACGATTTGACGTATTAGCTGAGAGGACCACATGCCATGTTTTTCGGTTATATTACCTTGCCTTATCTGATATTGATTTATTTGCAAACATATGTTTAAGTAAGTTTTTTTTTGTCGTGTATGGTAACGCGAGGGGGTGGGCGAGGCTTCTTGTTCGAGCTGTGGAACCCGCAGCCTTGGACGAAACTGGTCTAGAGGGTGTGGGTGTCGCCTTTGGCACTTTCGCGCCATCGATGTTTAAGATCTTTGAAGGCTTAGTGCCTTCATTATCGGAGGAGTGATTTTGGCGCTTACGGCGCGGTCTGCGCGTGACGGTGGTGAAGCCATCGTCCGCGGGAGGGTCTTGCTCCATATCGGAGCATACATCGGATTCGGGTTCGGAGTCGGGCAACTCGAAATCGTTCGACGCGTGTTGTGTTTAAGTAAGCTTCATATTAAAGTTGACCATATATGTTTATGTATTATTTCACTCACAAGGATCCAAAATTAAACCAGCGATCTGCTTAAATGTGATTAATATCATAGACTTCTATTAGCATCTCGTGGACCCCCCATTTTCGTTGACACCGACCCCTTTGCTAGTCGTCACAGACCCCTGAAGATAGATATAGACCACCTCTAGAAGAACAGAATTAGCTACTGAATCGATCGTCATGAAATTTTGCATAGATATTCTCAGAAGTAGAAGAAACGATATGGTTACCTTTCAGGCATAAAATACAATTGATCCCAAGCCATATATCCAGACTACATTGAAGCAGGTAAAGCCACGATAAAAAGCTAATAGACTGTAAAATGGACAGCGAATTGTCGAGCGTGTTTCAGAGATTATCTAAATCAAACAAACAAGAAATAATAATCTGTCGACTTTTATAATATACTTGTCCTTTGATTATTGTAGATTTGGACTATCCCTAGCGAATCGTACTTCTTTTTTGGGCGAAAGTTACTCTATGTCCTTAATCTATAGAGTTGTACAAACAAACTCCTATTCGCACTTATAATACTAGTTAGGATAATTTAAGAAATAATCAAAGTACTTTATTTGGTTTTGATAATAATGTATAATAAATAAAAAAATACGCGTCTTATTATATATTTATTCTTTGTATTTTATTGTCAAATGTAGTGAACGAGTTGAATTGGTTTTTCCTATTCGTAATCATGTCACACGCTTTTCTACAATCTTGTATTTTTATTTATGTCGGTATCATTGAGTTAAATACATTTCAATATTTTGGTGGTTATCAGCTTAAATTACCATACCGATATTCCAGTTTGTGCTAGAACACTGAGGGTCATTCAAGTATTACGTAAGCATATCGCTGCCGAGCGTGGTCTCGGCCATGCTCGGCAGCGAACAGGCTTGGCGAGCGATGGCCTCCTGCGAGGAGGTCATCTCGCAGAAGGAGGAGGCGGAGAGGGCCCGTGAGGCAGACCCTCAAATTGGCCGTCTCCGCCAAAGGAGGACAGGCAGGAGGAGAAGGCGCTTCGCCCAGCTCCTCCTGCCACCGTAGCCGGACCTGAGGGGATGGGTCGGGGGGCCCATCTCCTCATTGCACAGGTCTGGCGGACGAGGGGGGCAGCTGGTGTGTACCCGGTCTGTCCCTCTATAGGTAGGAGCCCGGCGGTCACCTTCCGCCTGGCGGACCGTGGGGGCGGCTCTACAAGGTTGATTAGCTTGAACGATCCCTTGCCGCCCCCACAAAACGGTCTGTCGGTACACCGTGGGGTTTTAGTCCGTGTGACTCGAACATAACCCACCCTCTCCCCCGGGAGGGTGGCGTATCCATAAGGGATTTCACCACGTTAAAAAAAAAAAGTATTACGTAAGCACTGATCTTTGATTTGCTTATTTTTGATGACATAGGGGTTAGGGGGTCTGGATGATGATTACGTCAGCAATATTTATTTACCGAATTAGAACAGATTTGAATATACTTATATAAATGTTTACGTAATTATGGGGGATAGTTAAGAACATTGATTAATTTTGCTGACACACGATACAAACATTTTCCAAATTTATTTTAAATACCTATAACATCATTACATAGTATAAAATAAAGTCTCCTACCGCGTCTGGCTGTCTGTCTGTTCGCAATAAACTCAAAAACTACTGAACGGATTTTCATGCAGTTTTCACCAGTGGATAAAGTGATTCATGGGGAACGGTTTGTCAAGGATTTATTTTTAATCAAGGCGAGACGATGTCTGCCGGGCCCGCTAGTATATGTATATAACAAAAACATATAGTAAATAAAATGATAAAAATCTACCGTTTTCGCGCTTCACGCAAGAACTACTGGACAGATTTCGATCACATTTTGTTGATATTAATTCTTAGTAATTTAATCCTTATCTACGAATTATTATTTATTTGTATCTGTGTTCAAATCCACAGTACATTACTTTAATGTATTTCATAAAGTTTAGTCAGAGTTTCCAATGTAAGCTGCCTTCCGTACGTAATGTAAACTGCGTTTTAGTAGGATTCCTTATGATTTTTAAAGAAAATGTTTTCATAAGACTAAATCTATCAAATTAATTTAATTATGGCGCAGTAGCTTCATTTGATTAACTATTTAAGTGGCACGAAACTGCACACAAAGGGTAAACGTGATAGTCACCCGGCGGCTGAGTGATTTCTTTATCTTAACTCAAAACATACGCACAGGAAGTCACGGCCTCTCAAACATGAACTGCAATGTTTATTTATCTAAACCTATTTCGTATCTATATCATTTTGTGAATGTTTTATATGTATATACCTTTTGTTTCTCAAGGGAACGCTATGTCTCGATGAGTATATTTTTATTAAGTATCCAGAGAGATAAAGTCGTGGTGGCCTAGTGGTTTGACCGGTGGAATTTTATTTCGGTGTCCACAGGTTCGAACCCCGGCATGTACCAACGAATTTTTCGGAATTCGCGTACATTTACTAATTTAAATTAGTAACGCTATCGGCTGACGGTGAAGGAAAACATCGTGAGGAAACCTGAACCTGAGAAAATGTTCTTGTAGTACTACTGTATGTGGGAAAAATATAGAACTGTGGATTTCTTAGAGTTTGAATTCGTCAATACGTTGTGGGCTGGCGTGGTGATTACGCCCATACCTTCCTTCGGGAAGAGGCTTATGGCCTCTTAGTGGGTTTCTTGCAGGCTGATGATGATCCAGGGAGATTCAAAATTCTCATATAAGTGCTTAGAAGCGTTTAAAATATATATATACATATATATATAAGAAATTTAAATCTACTAGGTATTTGTTTCAAGTTAGTGCGCTTGAAATTACCGTTCGTTCGTTCTTAAATTTTTATATATTGTATATATATATAAGTGTAAATGCGAATGATGTTTTGTTTCTCTGTTTGTTCTCTACGCTTTCCTTCCTTAATTATTCAACCGATTATCATGAAATATTGCATACACGTTGCCAGGTTACTGGAAGGATGGGTATGCTTTATGCAGAAAAAAAAAATATTCACGAGATATATGTCAGTCAGTTATCGCGAGCTAAGTCGCGAATAAAAGCCAGTAATTTGATTTTTTTTTTTTTTTTATCAAATAATGGAATGCTGAAGTTATCAACTGCCACTGCAACTGCAACTAGGAGTAAATCGCACGTCAATATAATTTGTTTATAAGAATGACTTGGATTTGTAAACTCATATTTGTAAACAAATACTTATGTTTACTTTAGTTTGAACTATTTCAATTTAGACGTATATAAAAAAAGTTTTCTTTTTAAATTATTATATCCACCGAGTCAGTGGATTTCACAAAACTTCAAGAAAAACAAGAACCAATTATAAAAAGAGGGTCCTATAGGGATATTTGGAATTACAACATAGAGAATTATTTTAGTAAATTATTACATTATACAATACAGTAATTCGTCTCATGAGATTTCCTATAGGCAGTATCTTAGGAATCATCCCATTTTTATTACACGTCAGAGATACATGAGAATATTCTGTCCAAATTCTTTTTTAGACGCACCGTTTTTTTTAAATTTATTTTTTTATGTCTAAAGGCGGCAAACGAACTGGTGGATCACCTGATGTTAAGTGATCACCACCGTCCATAGACACTAGCAACACCAAGGGAGTCGCAAGTACGTTGCCAGCCTGTGTATGGGGGAGGGGGGAGTGGTTGGGAAAGGGGAAGGGAGGTGGGCCTCCGGCGCTCTCACTGACCGAACGAAACGCAACAATGCAACAACACTGTTACTTCACGTCGGTGTTCTGTGAGTGGGTGGTACTAACCCGGACGAGCCGGCCCATTCATGCTGAAACCAATAATAGCTTCAGCGTGGCTCTACCACCTACCAAAAATTAGAAATTTAATTACCAAATTTAGAGTTGTGTACTCTTCTTCGTTACTCTTAATCATCGATATATAAATAGACGAAAGTAAAACAGTTCAACACCTTTTTCTCTTCTGTTTGTCAACCGAATCTCTTTATATTTTTGTTCAATAGCCATTGACTAGTTTTCATGTTATCAATAACATTTTTTGTCCTTACCATCGATGAGTCGAAGTCTTTACTTATAACTCTGTGTTCGTCATACTTCACGATCCTTACTTGTACTAGTATTTTATATAAATAAAATGATATAAGTCTGCCCTTGCGCGCACACCACACACGAGCTACAAAAGCACGAAAACCTTAAATAGATTTTAATTAGTTTTGTTTCGTTTTACTTTTTAGACACTTGATCCCTAATTAAAAGTAAAATGTATACGCTATCTTCACTACATATAACTAAGCAAAGTCCTCTGCCACGTCTGTCTGTTTGTCTGGCTGTTCGCAATAAACTCAAAAACTACTGAATGGATTTTCATGCGGTTTTCACCAGTAGATAAAGTGATTCGTGAGGAAGATTTAGGTATATAATTCAAGTTTTTTGTATTATCAGGGCGGGACAACGTCCGCCGTGCCCGCTAGTTGAGTAAAAAGTTTTAAGAAAGAATGTTTTTGTGAGTACTACGGGTTCAACAGTATTTTCTTGTCGTGGAGAAGAGGGACAGCGTGCGTGGTGTGCATGCACAAGACAACGCATACATATGTCAACTTTTTTGCCAGAAAAAAAAATCTATACTATTATTAAAAGTCAAGAAATTAATGAATTTTGGTTGAATATAAACAACTCGACAACCACTAGTTGTAATATATAGATAAATATAATTGTATGTTATTGATTAAAAGATTTAGGTTATCGGTATAATAATATGATGCGACGCAAAAATGTTTTATTCAGACTATAAATGTGAAAGTTTTAAGGTCAGTGTCAAATTACGTATGTTTACTCAAGTAAACGTTTATCATAAATTAGTCTATTGTCTTAATTGTGACATATAAGGTATTGTTTTACAATTGTCTTTATATTGTACAATATACTGATGTCTGGCGAAACGAGGTCATATCCAGGTGCGTGAATATACGATTCTGTCGCTTATCGTCGGGCAATTGAAAGGTCATTATCGCTTGTATCATTGCCCTGTATACAGATTACTACGCGCGATAAGAACATTTGCAAAACGATAAACATAATTATTTCCTACTTCTATAGGGGTTAAAGTTTGATAGCGTACATATTTCGGTAGCGCTTGTCCGGAGTAGAATTTTATATACCAGTGTAGTTGTTTTTTAGTGATTCTAAAAAAAAATGATCTATTCTGGTATTATAGAAATGGAACATTTGTTTGTTTGGTTGAACGCTAATCTCGGTAGCTTCTGGACCGATTTGAAAAATTATTTCAGTGTTAGAACATAATAAATATAAATGAGTTATCATTTATCAAGGAAGGAGGAATTTATCATAACACTAAGACGTATACGAGCGGTGCATCAATGAAGACGGTTTCAAAATCGTTTTTTTTTTTTCCTTTTGAGAGCTTCCCCTGTGTGTTAGGCCGAAGTAACTATTCCACACGGACGGAAGTCGGGACAGTACCTAGTCTAAATATGAATAGGCAGCGGGGAAACGATTAAGAACATCTCCCTCCTCTGTTTCACAGCCGATAATCTTCATTCTTCTTTATTTTGTAGCTATTGACGGGCTTTAGTGTTATCAATTTGAAAGTGGCGGCTAACTCGATAGCCGATAATAAAATCACACCCTATATCGTTATGCTGTGGTTTTGTCACATGTCGTTCTACATAAAAATATCATCGTCTCAGCCTTATTTCACCTGAGTAGGATCGGCATTGCATGTGTTTCTCTTCCACTCTCCTCTTCCATATGTTATCTCAATATTCACACCTTTTATACACGTATCATTTATCACATAATCAATCCATACTTATTTCGATCTCCCTCTAGTCCAATATCTGTCCAGCCTCATACTTAAAACATATCTTCTGTCAGTAGTGCTATTTTCAAACTTCTTCTGCTATATACATTCTTAACCCTATCCATTCGCCTTCATCCGTTTCTTTCGTAGCCCAGCTCTTATAAATGTCAGGATTAATTTGCTATGGAATTCGCCATTGACAGTGAATTCGAAATTATGCCTATAATCGACGCAGTGCCCGAACACATAACCACTGAGCCATAATCGCTAAACATTAATAAAAGTTCTATATAGTTTCAGAATACATTCCTGGAGGGGAGCTATTGGCTTTATTAGAGAAGTACGGAAAATTACCAGAGGAGCTGGTGAAAATTCTTGTTGCTGAAATTGCTATCGCTATTGGTAAGTTTGTGACTATGAATAATTGAATTCGTTTTCATTATTATATTCATTAGAAAATGGATACTCGAATATTTAGAAACCACCGCTGTTCTCATTTTGGGCAGTTATTATAACGACAGAAGCTTCTAGATTTCTAACTTTTAGATATAGTTGATCCTATATTAATTCCTGTATTTCTTGCATTTATATAATTATCATCAACTAATTTATGCTTGCAGTTTTGCTTGTAAAATACGGTCTGTATTACTCGCTTATAATGTAGCTTTCTATAGGTGAAAGACTTTTTTTAAATCAGTTAAGCACTTTTTGTGTTTATCCATACAAATAAAAAATCAAACCTTGTCTCTTTATAATATAAGTATAGATAATAATGACGTTCCGTGAATCAACTGCCGTGCAGATTGTTGAGTGGAATAGTTAATTTAGGCTAACGCTAATACGCAGTGCAAACTCTGAAAAGGAAAAAAAACCGATTTTGTAACATTCTTCATTAATGCTCCGCTGCTATTGTATGGTCTTTGCGATGATATATAGCCTATAGATAAATCAGCTCGATAAATTAGTTGTCTAACGAACACTTTTTCAAATCGGACCAGTAGTTCCTGAGATTAGAGCGTTCAAGAAAACTAAATCTTCAACTTTATAATATTAAGTATAGATATCGTAACAGCCACCCATAACCCTAGAGTCACGCCAAAGAGAAAACTACGTCAACCCTTACTCCTCTCTCTTCAGTACTTTCTAACATTTCACTTTATCTCGCTCTACACTTATTACACGCACTACATAAGATTAGTATGAATACTAGAATCGGCAAAACGTATGATAACGTACATTATTGGTAATTGAAACTGTCATAGAGAAAAGAACATAATGGAGAAATATATTCATTACTAGCTGACCCGTGCTCACTTCGTTTTTTTTTTTCGAATTGACTACGTTATTGACCAAGCAAGGTCTCAAAAACTTCACCGGACTACGGTAAGAATTCATAATTGTTGTTAATAATATAGCCAATAAACACCACTTAAAGATTTAAATTATTTTTTTAATATAATAAACGACTTTTTGTTACTGACACATATGCTGTCGTTTACTTGTTTGTAGGCATTATCAAGCTCTACAACTTTTTTTTAGAACTCAATCATATATCTCTAATCGTTAAGGCAGCGTTCGTAAGAAACGTTTTCGTTCGACCGTTTTTTCTCCGACTTTGCAATTACGACTACCATAAAAAAGTCTTTTCATTTATCGGGTTATTACATAGCCAATGACACAAATAACGTGTTTTTCTATTGGTAAAATAATTTTCAACATGTGTTTAGTAGATCCAGATATTACTCCCTACAACCTCAAAGTTTGTGAACTTACCTCTTTATAATATTACAGTAAATAGTATAGATTTTTGTAGGGCTGTCCTGTAATTTTAACGTCATTATGTACACATTTCCATATTATTTATCTAGAATAGAATATAATAGAATCTAGAAGCTTCATTATAATTTATGTTCCTAATCCGTAGAACACTTTGGATAAACATAGAACATAAAAGTTTAGAAAATTTGAAACGAAATATAATTAACAAATATGCTAAAGTGTATAGAGAAATAAAAAAAATATGTGTAATATAAAATATGTTACTCTAACTTGCAGTAAATTACATAAATTTATTTTAAAAATTCTGATATTTATTTATTTAGGAGAAAAAAATCGACAACGGGAACATAATAGATTATCTATAACGTAAATGATATTTGTTAAAATTAATTGTTAGCAGCACAATTTTAACAATATTACAGTCGATTACAGCATTTATATAGATACAATACAGCAGATACATTAATAATGATAAAAATCAAACAAGAAAATAAAATAGAACGAATATGTTATTGTTTAATGACTTAATAGAGTATTTAAAAATCATGAAGCTATTAATTTGCTAATTTTGGTTTTGAAGTGTAAAAGTGAGTTGCCAAATATATCTATGGTGTGATCTTTTTTAGCCAGGTCGTTTATATTAACATTAGTCGTTTAGATTATTCTGGGGAGGATGGAAAAATGGCCTAAATTGATCCTGTAGCTATTTGACCAAATAAAGAGACCGGATATCTAGGTAGTCTGGAAGGCGTAATAATGATAAATTGTTTCAAAAGTTTTAGATTGTCAACATGGTTATTGAAAAGTTTACATAAATAAGTCATTTTAAGCATAATTCTTGTATTGTATAAAAATGTAATACTCTGATAAGCAAGCTATAGTAAAACATGTTTGAATTCTTTCGATACGGTTTACATATAGTTGACAATGAGGCCACCAGACGGTGCTATAATATTCAAGCTGGCTTTTTACAAGCGTGCAGTATAGAAGTGTCTTGATATATTCGTTTTTAAAAAGTTTATCTATACTAATATTATAAAGAGGTAAAGTTTCTGACGTTGTAAGGGGTAATCTCAGAACTACTGGTCCGATTTGGAAAATTCTTTCAGTGTTATATAGCTCATTTATCAGGGAAGGTTGTAGGTTATATATCATCACGCTAAGACCCATAGGAGCGGAGCAGCAATGAAGAATGTTGCAAAATTGGGGTATTTTTACCTTTTCAGAGCTTCCGCTGCGTCTTAGCGCAAAATAACCATTCCATCCGAACGAAGTCACGGGCAGAAGTTATTAACTAATTATATTATCTATACTAATATCATAAAGAGGTAAAGTTTGTGAGGTTATAGGGGGTAATATCTGGGGAGTCGGAGAAAAAATGGTCGAACGAAAACGTTTCTTACGAACGCTGCCTTAACGATGAGAGATATATGATTGAGTTCTAGAAAAAAGTTGTAGCTTGATAATTACCGCATATTACCGCCCAACGAAGTGGGCACGGGTCGGCCAATTGTTAATATGAATATATAAAACTATAAGTGATTAGCAAACATGACTCCAAGGTTCCTAATATTTGTAACCTCTTGAATAGGAACATTGTTTATGTGATAATTATACTGTATTAAGTTTCGTTTTCTGCTAAATTTATACACTAATATTATAAAGCTGGAGGGGTTAATATTTGTTTGGTTGAACGCGCCAATCTCAGTAACTACTGGTCCGATTTGAACAATTATTTCAGTGTTAGATAGCTCATTTATCGATGGAGGCTCATCACAATAAGACCAATAGGAGCGGAGCACCAATGAAGAATGTTACAAAGTCGGGGTTTTTTCTTTTTTTCCGCTGCGTGTTAGCGTTAGCTCAAAGTAACTATTCCACGCGGACGAAGTCGCGGGCAGGAGCTAGTTTCATATATTCATTATGTAGTAAAATACAATGCCCGTCAGTTTGTCGCACTATAAAAATAAATTATAAAACTAATTAAATTTTTAGAGAAAAAATGGTCGAACGAAAACGTTTCTTACGAACGCTGCCTTAACGATGAGAGATATATGATTGAGTTCTAGAAAAAATTTGTAGCTTGATAAAGCCTATTACCGCCCAACGAAGTGGGCACGGGTCGGCTAGTTGTTAATATGAATGTATAAAACTATAAGTGATTATTAAACATGACTCCAAGGTCCCTAATATTTGAAATCTCTTGAATAGGAACATTGTTAATGTAATAATTAGACGGTATTAAGTTTCTTTTTCTGCCAAGTGATTAGATTAGATAGCTCTTTTATCGAGGGAGGCGCAGCACACTAACACCAAAAAGGAGCGGAGCACCAACGAAGAATGTTTCAAAATCGGGGTTTTTTTTCTGTTGTTAGCTTCCGCTGCGTGTTAGCGTCAGCTCAAAGTAACTATTCCACTCGGACGAAGTCGCGGGCATGAGCTAGTTTCATAAATTCATTATGTAGTAAAGTACATAGCCCGTCGGTTTGTCGCACTATAAAAATAAATTATAAAACTAATTAAATTTTTATCAGATTTTCTACACAACGCTGGGGTCATATTTCGCGATCTTAAACCAGAAAATATACTCCTGGACTCGGATTATCACATACAACTTATTGATTTCGGTCTGTCAAAGTGGTTGTCTATCGGATCGAGAACAACTACGCTCTGCGGAACATTTAAATATATGGGTAAGTTTAGATTTTTCCGTAATCTAAATAATGCCGTTCATTTATTGGCAAATATCGATATTGTTAATTTTTTACCACGTTATCGATTTTATTTATACTTTATGGTGAACACATATGAGTATGATGACGACGACAATTAATTTTGAAATCTAGGCATGCACTATTGTAGTACATCTTGTATTATCTTTAATTTGATATTTCTATGTACGCATTTTTTTTGCTACAATACTTTTTACGTTTCTCTTTAGACCATAAAAATGATAGGTTGGCTTACAGTATTGTTTCATTCTTAATACAGTAACGGAACACGTATTGACCAATGTCTATGTATATTATTTTTTTCATAATAGAGCTTATAAAGCTATTTATTTAAAAAAAAAAGTGAAATCTTAGAGAAAAACAATATAATCCAGAAAATACGACTGTAACTAAATCAGTCATTCTCCGTTACAGTGTGGACCTATTTACCTTATTTAAATCGGATCGAGAACAACTACGCTCTGCGGAACATTTAAATATATGGGTAAGTTTAGATTTTTCCGTAATCTAAATAATGCCGTTCATTTATTGGCAAATATCGATATTGTTAATTTTTTACCACGTTATCGATTTAATTGATACTTTATGTTGAACATGATTATGATGACGACGACAATTAATTTTGAAATCTAGGCATGCACTATTGTAGTACATCTTGTATTATCTTTAATTTGATATTTCTATGTACGCATTTTTTTTGCTACAATACTTTTTACGTTTCTCTTTAGACCATAAAAATGATAGGTTGGCTTACAGTATTGTTTCATTCTTAATACAGTAGCGGAACACGTATTGACCAGTGTCTATTATATTATTTTTCATAATAGAGCTTATGAAGCCTTTTATTAAAATGTGAAATATTAGAGAAAAACAATATATTCCAGAAAATACGACTGTAACTAAATCAGTCATTCTCCCTTACAGTGTGGACCTTATTACCTTATTTAAAAAAAATGGCAAATTGCTTCGTTCACTCCGCTCGCGTATCCCCCCTCAATCGCAACAGCTGTTTATAAGTGAACTATCTTTTGGTGATTATGACGATAGTGAGGAGGAATAAGAGACAACGCGCGTCGGTTCACTGACGCCGGAAAGATGAACGCGCGTACAATACCCTTTGAACTGTCAATGGAAGGGCGGCAAGTCGACGAGGTAGTCGCTAGTATATTCCACACGGTGTTGTTCCACCGCTCTAGCGGCAAATTCACTTACAACAACGAGGAGAGCTACTCGATACGGACAGTCAGTTACGTCGATGTCGATTGCGATTTCATCGACTTCACGTACGTGTGCTGCGAGTCGGAATCATTAGGGAGGAACGTTAAAAGGGAGATATCGGGTTTCTCCGAGTTGTTGCGAGCGGTGGACGCGACCTCGGCCCCTCCCCGTGGCTCGATAAGCCTCGAGTTCTTCCAGAAGCGTCGAGCTCGATGGCCCTTCCAGCAACCGGAGTGCGTACCCTGGGAGGTGTGGACCGTGTACTGCGAGCTGACCGAGTCGCGTAACGAGCACGATATGCACACGAAACACGAGAATATCGTTGAGATGTTACAGGATAAAATCGTTTTCATAACGGAGATCATCAATCGACACGAGTACGTCCCTAAAATGCCGAGTCGATCCGATGCCGATTTAATATTCGATACGTCGTACACCGATATACAGCCGTATCTGTTTAAAATAAACTATAACCTATCCGGAGCGCCGGCGACCTCTGTCGGTAACACGGTGCGAAAACTGATTCGTGAAACGCTATCGTTGTGATGTACATTGTGTTCGTGCCCTTTTCATTACTTTTGAATGAAGAAATTGACTCTATTAAGATACAATACGTTCATAATAATATATACTTCAATCTCACTATAGTCACTGGTAATTTAAAATATGTGTTTTAAGCTTTATGTTTTATGTAATTAGAAGATTTTTTATTTAAACAAATATATATATGTGGACATTCATTTGTATATAGTTAAAATATGTATTCTATTTTATATTATATTAATATAGGAATATGTAATTGAATTTAACGTTAAAAATTGACAATACATGATATTTATTCATTATTAACTTGTCTTGTACTTATAAATGCCTTCTTTACTGCATAAAAAGTGTAAATATTTTTACTATAATATGTTATATTCCCGAAATCATAATTAATTGATTATAGCGATAACGTTCATTGTAAAATAAATATTAGGCTCATGGGGATGCGATGAATTTCATGAGTTAAAACAAAGATACGAGCAATTAATAAATCATAATGTAACAAACCGTAAAGTCATTACGCGCTTATCAAATTTATACATCTCTCTTCACTTGATATATTACCCAAGCTGTTTAAAATGCTGTTTGAATTTTAGATAATAATTAATTATTTCAATAAACATTGCGAATTATTTGAATAATATCTATTAAGATACAATACGTTCATAATAATATACTTCAATCTCACTATAGTCACTGGTAATTTAAAATATGTGTTTTAAGCGTGTCTTTACTTTATGTTTTATGTAATTAGAAGATTTTTTATTTAAACAAATATATATATATGTGGACATTTATTTGTAAATAGTTAAAATATGTATTCTATTTTATATTATATTAATATAGGAATATGTAATTGAATTTAACGTTAAAAATTGACAATACATGATATTTATTCATTATTAACTTGTCTTGTACTTATAAATGCCTTCTTTACTGCATAAAAAGTGTAAATATTTTTACTATAATATGTTATATTCCCGAAATCATAATTAATTGATTATAGCGATAACGTTCATTGTATAATAAATATTAGGGTCATGGCGATGCGATGAATTTCATGAGTTGAAACAAAGATACAAGCAATTAATAAATCATAACGTAACAAACCGTAAAGTAATTACGCGTTTATCAAATTTATACTTTTCTCTTCACTTGATATATTACCCGAGCTGTTTAAAATGCTGTTTGAATTTTAGATAATAATTCATTATTTCAATAAACATTGCGAATTATTTGAATAATAATATGTTTTTTTAATACATATATATAATAGATGAAGTTTTTGAGGTTATGGAATATAGTAGTTATAAATCTGCTGTAAGCTTTACCTGTTGTAATGTTAGTTGTATTAAAATTATTTTATATTAATTTAGAGCGATGACTCTGGAAGCTGGTTCATGTGTCCATTTGTTTATATTGATTTATTATAGCTGTTTTCATATACTGCTAAGCTTTTGATATATGTTAGAAAAGTTGTGTATTTTGAAATAAAACGCATAGAGTTACCTGTACGATATCTGTAAGATGGATTGTAATTATTATTTGTATTATAAAAAGATGGATACGATTTTTTTTTATTTATCATGTCTGTCTTCTGTATAGTTCTTGGTTTTATTTATATTGACGAAGAGTTTAAATATATAATAATAATATAAAAAAGTATGGTTATATATAGTTATTGATCAAAGAAAAATAATCTGGTGTATAGAACTTGCCTAATTATTTATTATAAAAAATAAGCATTTTAAACAAGTAATAACTAATAATGATACTTTTATAAAGGTGTGATTTTCATTTTATATCACAAATAGTTTTTTTTTTTCTAATTTATGACTCCTACTAATTAATATACTGACCTCCGTCTATTGTTAAGTAACAAGATGGATCTCTAGCGTAGCGGCTCTCAAACTTTATTGCGATGACGTCATTAAATAATAAGAAATTAAAGTGCAATTGTAAGAGAAAAAAATTTGTAGTAGTATGTTTTATTGAAGACATTGTGTCTAATGGTAACCACAATGCAATTGGTTGTCTATCATTCTTCGATCTCATATCTGTGTGCAAGCCCCTAGCCCACTAGGCAAATACTGATCTAAAACCGCGTCAAACTAAAATTGAGTCACTATGACTGGTTTATCACTATATAAGTGGTGATCGCGGGACACGATTGTCGTATCTTATAAACATCTTGCTTAGAATTATTGCCTTATTTTAAAATCGTATTTGTAACGGTATAACCTTTTAAAATACAAAATAGTCTAACAGTTAAATGACTGAAACCTCTTTAGGAGTCGCTGCTATAGATTATACAATATGAATTTGAGTTACTATGTATAATTATTTTATCTATGTATCCTAGTGAGTTTCCTATCTCGTTGTAGCTAATATAGAAATAGATGTTGCCAGATACGAAAAAGAAATCTTGGCTTTTGTGAATTATAATCTATGAAGGTTTTTGTTCTGTTACACGGAGAATAATCGTAGAGTATTATAATTTTATGATATATTTTGTATTATAATGATTGTATATAGAAATTATTTGATAATTCGGAAGATGAATACTTGAAAGCTTTATCAGAATATGGAAGTATGTGTCGTATTTTCGGTATGACGTATTATTATGTGTTTATAAAAATGTACCTAGGCACCGTTTGATTCTTAGATTAAGATCTGTAAATACATACTGTTTAATATTTTAATTATTGTGTTTGTTAACAAAAATGAGATACGCAAGTAGTATGATTACTTTAAGATTGTTTGTGGACTTTTTTCTTGTGAATATTAATGGTTTATTTTATGATTTTATCTGAAAATAAAAATCCTATACAATTAATTATTACGTCTGTAGTTTTAAATAAATAACAGAAGACAGTAAGAACTTTTTCTTTGATGGCTGTAAGTAATTTCTAATACTCCATAAGTCTCTAATGCCGTCTTTAAAAATATCCATGACTTGAAGCAAACGTCGCTTTTATTATTATTATTATAGTTTCAATTAATGTTAACAGAAGCGCTTTTAGTTTTGTGTTACTTTTATTAAAAATAAAATTCGTCCATTCAATAACTAAAACTTCACTATCCCTACCTCATTTTGTGTCTAGACTAGCCTACGTCTTATATATTTAACTATCAAAACGACTATATTAATATTGTAATATTTATATAAATATATGCAAAAATCTAACTAATTATATAAATTAAACATTCGCTTCAGAGAGTTAATAAATAGAAAAACAAATAATAGAGGCGTTCCAAGGATTACGTAAGCAATCTTTCAGAGATTATACATACATATAATTCTTGACCCCTCCCCCACCTGTTATAAATTAGAATATTGTCTAATCAACCCAAACATCGAAAACAAGATATTTTTGACGTGATAATGTCTTATAAACTTCGATCAACAATAACTAGATATCGGGCCGGCGCGAAAAATACGTATAGGTAAATAACAGCTCACTTGAAACGTGAACTTTTATTTAGTTTAGTTTGTTTGAAACACAGCCAATTTAAGCACGTTTCGCAATGCCACAATCTATTCAAAAGATGCAAAAATAACACCTGAAAAAGCAATTAAACGGCCGGAGTATCTTACTTTCCCTAAATACATGTTGAATAAGTTATATTTTAAGCTTTAAACTAACAAATAATATTATATTTTGAACAAAATTACCGATTTTAAAATGTGGTACAGATGTATGGTCATGGCTCGCCAACCACGCACAAACACGCAGAATAACGGAAAAAGTACTTTATTCATGGCGTGTTAAGGTTGAATTCATACAAATTTGTTTATATTGTCTTTTCATTTGTAAGTGACGGGACTAATTTATTGCTTCGTTCGTTTTATCATAAGTATTAGATAATATTTTGAACATTCATGACTTTATTACTAGGT
This sequence comes from Antheraea pernyi, assembly GCA_015888305.1. Taxonomy (NCBI): domain Eukaryota; kingdom Metazoa; phylum Arthropoda; class Insecta; order Lepidoptera; family Saturniidae; genus Antheraea; species Antheraea pernyi. The sequence continues at coordinate 145,200 of MU159410.1, read as the reverse complement.
GTCATGGTTGTAATTAGGTTGAACTTAAAACTGTTTTAAAACTTTTTTGCTCCTTTTCTTAGTAAACAAATAGCTACTCATAAGTATACTTTTACGCGGACAGGATTTAGCTTCAATTTTGAACGTGACCCTTTATCTAGTTATTGTTGATCGAAGCTTATAAATCGATGAACGGTGGCTGCACGCATGAAAAATCATGACTCGTTGTCACATTCCGCTTGAGCCGAGCATGCAAGCGAGAGCGCGGGACAAGCAATGGAGAAGCGTGCTCGGCCTGAGCGCTCGGCTTGTGACGCATCTATCTATATATAAAATAATTCAATTCAATGCATAAAAGTATGCAATTTTCATCAATGTTTTCTTATGACGTTATCACGTAAAATTATCGTAAAACCTACTTTACATACAACCAATTTTTTTTATCTTCAGTGAGATCTATGGTATCATTTTCACTTCAATGGGCCAGGCAGTCTCGAAAACGTTAAAGGTGCTTACGTATCACTTGAATGCCCTCCCATATTTCAATTTTTAATAACACAGCCTATTGTAGTATCTTACTGAAAACCTGTTCGACTTGAGCCATGGAGGTGCGGTGTCATATGGGAGCAAAATATTGATAATTGCAATTCTTCATCCTCTTCTATAGCTTATTATAGCATGCGTTATAGTTGGCAATAACGATTATATATCCATAATGGTATATGTTGTGTTATTATACAACAGTTGTTATAAACTGTTATCAATTATTTTGCTTTTGAGCAATTTGCTGTTTTGTATCCTATTGAAGTTTGTAATAATTAAATGATTATAAAATTAATATTTATGGCTCGTGTCGTGACTTTGGGTGTGAGCGACATAGAAGTGCTCTCCCTTTCAAATTCGTTCGTTGTTTGATAATGCTTGCTTGTTCGCACGTTGCGATAACAAACATTGACTGACTATTGTCACTATCAATAACGGATGAAGCGGTAATTGACAGCCATTGGCATATAAAAATCCAAGACACCGTCTCGAATAAAAGTAGGAGTAGCGCTCAAAACCGTCCCGCAAAAACTCCAATATACGTACTTGGTTACAATTATGCGATAAACATATGGTATTACAAATTCAACCTTACTAGAATGATTTAGAGTCGTTTTTACAAGGACGCAAGCGATGCAAGACTATTTAAAATGAGTGCATAATTCAAAATTATGTACTCATTTTTGTGTGCCGGCTGTGAGAAGCTAAGTGTGGATCTTGGGTTTTTGTATCTCAATGTTGACAGCAGATTATTGTGTTTTCGATTTAAAAAAAAAATCAGTGTGTAGAAGTAATGCTTTACCTTATTATTTGTTGTGATAATAACCACCTCTTGCATGCCTAAACGAGATTTCGCAAGTATAGTTGAGTAGCTAGGATGAGTTTTTGTAAGCCTATAACGTTATAATTTTTAGGGTCACCATTCTTAGTGTGAATTATTTCGTCTCTGCCTTGTTCTCCCAGTTTTTTGACACATTGTAATACATCATGTTCAAATATTGTCATTTCAATGAAAATATATAAGTATTATATATATTATTGATCAATTGCAATTGTATTGAAAACTATTATATACAACATTCCATCTCAATAATCAATTTTATAACTACCAGACATATCACCAAAGAAGTGGCTTTAAATAACCCATTAAAAATAAAATATATATAAACTGAGTTTGACGAATTTTTGTGACCTTGAATTATATCATTGTGATTTTCATATCAGTGAGTACCTTAAAATTATCATTTCAAAAGTCGTGACAGCTGTGACAGATTTGACAGTTGTGATGTGACTATATATTTTATCCTTCTTACGGTAGTTTGACGATGTATTTCGATTAAGAAGTTATATATTTGTAACCGAAGGACACTAAAAAACTTGTTCATACATTATTAATGAAAAAATAAATATTCAAGGAATGTGTTTTGAGTATAACAGAGAAAGACATCACGGAACTCGATCCGGCCTTACTATGTAATTATTTGCAGATTAATCTCCATTTTACGCAATTATATTTTAACTAAAAAGCTGTAGATATTACAAATGATATGAACTTACATGATATTTTGAGAAAACAAATGTGACGGTAACGCACACATACGTAAAGTAATATTGTAACGCCACACTGTCTTAGATAAAATTTAGAAGTAGGATATATTATATTCTATTATCATATTCTTAATGTTGATGGTGAAAAAGAAATATATATAACATGTTGCTTAGATACGGGCGGATTTACGTCAAAAATAAGCTAGATAGCCAAGTTTTAACAAGGGGCTGTCGAAGCGCTTACAGCGTATCTACAGCTTTGTAGTTATAATATGATTCATTTTACGTTCACAATAAATTGGAAATTATTTTCAAAACGTATATTTTTGTAGATTTTGTAGATCGTTTTAACGGCTTAATTATATAAAAAGGAGAAAGTTAGTTTAGACTTATTTGTGTTCTTTGGTAAAATAAAATTAAAAAAAATATGGATCTGCAATGTTGTTTATAACATAGTGCGTTCTTATTACTAAGACAGTGCCTACTCTATGAACAATTCTGTGATGCCAAAAGATATATAATAATTCAAACTGAACTACTTGATTTTTTTTTACATTAATAATGAGGAAAATCGTTTAACGTATTGCACATAAATTGTTTTGCCTTGAGAGATGTGTCTAGATTACGTAGGTATATAATTAAGTAAGCGTGTATAATAATGGCTGTTACATATTAGATTATATTCATGAAACAGGAAGTATATATGTTGTGATGTATAAGTTCAAAATATTTAAAAAAAAACACTTAAAAAATCTTAGTCTTGTGATAATATAATTTATATATAAGAGAATAAATGATGAAGTATTTTTATATTTTTTTATTTTTACAATAACTGTCCGGTACCTGTGTTAATGGTGATAAATAGAAAATAAAACAATACTAGCCTTTATGTGAAGTTAAATCTCAGTTAATGAGCTCTTTAAAAAAAATGAAAATATTATAGGACCATGACCATTTAGTGCGGAATTTTTCGTGGATGGTTCTAGGCTATTTATTTTTTGGATTTTACCCATTTACAATTTTTTTTGATGAAGTGTGGTTAGTCTTTCACATCTATCTATTACATCGTCTTAGCTCATTTCCATTGTCAGACGCACCATCTTCAATTCAGTTTTGAAATTTATGTAATCTGTAATCAATACATCGAACTCTTTGGATCTCTTTGTTACCCACTGTGCATCTTTGAACCGCAAATCATATTGATTGAAATGTTTAGATTACAATGATTGCGGTTTTGTACATTTAAAATTTTGCTGACAACTTACCATCACAATTGGGTTTATTTAAATTCTTCATGCCCAAAATACATACGAAGTGCTTCAACGAAGTTAAACTGTGGCTTATTGCTACCAGACTGGACATTAATTACGAATGCGTTCAGCTTTAGACCTATCTTCATAGACGCGTCATGCAATTCTGTGATAATACTGTGACGATTTAACAAGTTCCCCATTTACATGAATGATATCATAAAACTCATATTATTTTCAATCTATCCAAGTTAATACTTTTTTAATATAATTTAGCCCCTCTATTTAATCTTCTAGTTTATAAAAAGTTTACTTGAGTTAGTAATATTCTTGTATAAAGTTTACATAAGGGAATATCTTGTTAATGCACAAACCCTTGAAAATTGACTTAGATATAGATAACCTCTTTACCTATTTCAAAACATTGCATATTCTATTATTTAATATTGTTCGAGTTCCTAAACCAATTAACGTTTTGCAGAACTATAGAGAGTTGGTAACATATATTAATTAACATTGTCTTTTTTAAGCATAATGGTGACGAGTTTTTTTTCCAAGTATTCTGTGTGTCTCTTCTATTAAATTTTTAATTATTATACCCATTTATAACGTTATAAAGTAAAAAAGAGAATGAGTGCTTTGATCTGACTTCGTCAATTAACAAAGCAGGCAGAATACCGTTTTTTGTATTTAGCATTTACTCTGGTGTCCGCTACATCCAGTGCTTTCGGTATCTCTATTTCTCACACGTATAACACAGTTGTTTTAATAGTAATAACCATGTAACCGCAATGTTAACCATTAGTTAACTTATCCATAATTATACGTACCAGAAATAATTTTACTTTTTAAATATGAGTCTGTAATTTTTAAGTTTGTTTGCAAAAATGTTATTGTTTATTTCCCTTAGCTTTTGTGTTATTTCTTTTTGGTGATATTCAAAATTTTCTACCCATAATAGACGGGATATTTATTGATAGTTTTTACTTATCTATTTTGTGTGTGTATTGAATAGTTAAATTACTGATTACTACTAGTGATATCTATATACTGGATAGGTATAGTGCACCTAAAATTATTCAACACACACGCTATAATACGGATAATGAGAAAGACCAATTTGTTCAATTATAATTATAATAATTGACGACGGGTTTTGATACAAATTTTCATTCCCTTTTTCTCCACCTTTTCTTACTTTAATTTTTTTTAGGGACTTTTAATTATTTTTGACGTGTCAGTCCCATCGTACCTTATTTATATATACAACTAACACTCTAAAATCTAAAAACACAAAAAGACTATCTACTAAACCTAAATATACTACACAGCTTTTTGCAACAGTCCGATATCGGTTCTGTCAGAATGCTGTTATACATAACGACATCCCCGATAATAATAAAATGTTATTATGTAATTTAATAAAACTCAAACTCTAAATTCGCTTAATTGCACTCTTTAAAAAAAACCTTACCACACTCGTTCCAAATTGGTGAATTTATTATAGTAATTTAATAAAACTCAAACTCTAAATTCGCTTATGTGCACTCTTTAAAAAAAACCTTCCAAATTGGTGAATTTATAATCTTCATAACATGTTTCCCTGACGGAATGTGTCCAGACCGTAATTTCTAAAAATTCTTTCTTAGTGCTCACGTACAGTGTAAACGGAACACACTCGTTCCAAATTGGTGAATTTATTATATTATAATCTTCATAACATGTTTCCCTGACGGAATGTGTCTAGACCGTAATTTCCAAAAATTCTTTTTTAGTGCTCACGTACAGTGTAAACTGAACTTACATGCAATTTTTCACGGCCCAAGCCCCAGTATATAGTTTAGGCTGTGCGGTGATATGTCAGTCAATCAACCAGTTATTCACAAGTCAGATGCCATATTTGTATATGTTTGTTCGATTTGTGTTTTATTTAACGTTTTCCTTATACCAGTAATATAATATTTTCTAATTTTTGCTATAAAATATAACATCGATTAAATATATTCTTTAAAATAACAGAAGCGAAACTAAACATTATAAAAATTTCCCGTCGGGTATAGTTTGTGCTAACATAATTTCTACGCATAATATTTGTTATTCCTTTAAGAAAATTTGCGGGACGATCCAAAATAATATCTGCTAATATTATTTCTAATAACCTTATCCGTAATACGAAAATGACTACTTAGAAATATGTGCTATAAGGTTTAATCCCGCATGTTTAGGAATTGTGGTAACCCTGACGTTACACGACCTAGCAACGTGTTCCTTGTAACCATAAAACAAGATTTCCCGTTAACTTTAAGTAGAAGTCTTTACTATGTATATTACTATAATTTGCATTGAACTACCGCTGTGCCTTTACACAAATTGCCATAGATGAGATGTGTATACCTAATCTATACGTACAACGAGTACGTGAAACCTCATTACCGTTCAAAAAGCTTGAGAACTTATATCATTAAATCATAATACGGTACCTAGCATGTATGTATGTACGTGATTTATATTTAGTAATTATAATATCTTTGCCTGAAATAGAGTTAATATTGTGCGAGTACATTTTACATTCCTCACACGTTTGCGTTTACTGTATTTTATAAATTTTTTAACTATTTCTGTATATTGGGCACATATTAAGCTCCTTACTTGTGTATTAAAATTTCTATAGTTTTTAGATAAGAATAATGTGATATAATAAAACAACAAAGTAAAGTTTGTACATACAACAATGTAAGAATTGGATTAAAAAAGCGGAGATAACATTTTAATAAAAATAATGAAGTTTTAATAGTGGTACTCAATGATATCGTAACTAAAAAGCTGTAGATATGTTATAAGAGCTTTGACAGTGCCTTGTTAAAACATTGCTAACTAGCTTATTATTGACGGCGGTCCCGTCAATCCGCCCGTATCTAAGCAAACTATTTCGTTTTCACCACTAATATATAATATCTTTGCCTGAAATAGAGTTAATATTGTGCGAGTACATTTTGCATTCCTCACACGTTTGCGTTTACTATATTTTATCAATTTTTAACTATTTCTGTACTTATAATATCATTGATGGTACTATATGCAAAAAAAAAAATAGGAAATTTGTAAAACTTGTCTAGATTTCTATCATTCAAAATTAATATAAATTGATTCTAAGTAAACGTTAATAACCGTAGAGCTTAACCTTAAATATTTAACTTTACATGCTACATAATTTAATATACAAATGATTAGAACAAATTCTTAGAAAATAAAGTGTACTTCGGTAACCTTCGTGTGCTACACGACATCAAGATGTTCCATCCCAGGAAAAGTAATTACCATTTTATGTTTTATTTTTTTGATATAAGAATGAATGGGGGAATGCTAGTTGCGTAGAGCACAAGAAGTGTATGTATGAGATATCATTTATAATAATATGTATGTTATTAATATATCTATTAAACACACAGTTTTTTCCTCTTGGACAGCACCTGAAGTTCTAAGCCGGGAGCCGTACGGACATGCTGTTGATTGGTGGTCGCTTGGTGTCATCCTATGTCAAATGTTGACGGGCGAGGTATGTGGAATGTTTATTTTTATATCTTTATAACATTTTTTTACAGTGTTACCTGCATGATATTTTACAAAATAAATGGCACGAAAACACATACGTAAACTGTTTTAGATAAAACGTGGAAGTAAAATGGCATATTTTGAATATCAATAGTTAAAAAGCAATTGTTATGTTGCGGGTATATATACGGGTCGATTGACGCAGCAACCGTAAAAAAGAAGCAAATAAAGTAGAAAAAAGTCGTGTATTTTGATATAACAAAGTCGTCAGGCGCTTACATCGGTAGCGTGGGATAAACCTTATGTGACACATAAAACAATGTACCTACTACAGAATTGTACAACTTAAAAATGCGTATAGAAAAGTCCCCGATGCTATGTGTCTATTGTCAAAGGATAACCCGCAGTAATAACTTCTATCTTTTACATATTATTAAAAACTAATTCTCATGCAATTAAATATTTTAGTTATGTTGGGCATTTCATTAAAATCATAGTTCCGCTTGACATTACCATTTCAACAAATATGTTAGACTAGCTGATCCGTGCAACTTCGTCTGCATCGAATCGGTTATGTAATTATTTACATCACATTAGAAACCTCAAAAATAACAGTATTTCTCCACAATTCCGTTAAAAAGGGATACAAAGTTTAGGCTTCACGTATTAATATATATGATAATATCATTGGTGTATAACGAATATCTTCATTGTAATTTTTGAACATGTACTACGAAATGGCATAATTTTTCATCTAAATAACAATATCTACTAAATATTATAAATCAAAGTAGCTTTTCTTGTCTGCCTGTGTGTTCCTTTAGGTCTTTTAGTAAGCAACGAATTTTGATATTGCCTAGAGAATTTCTTCCAGAATATCTATATGTAAAATATATATCTATATAAAGTAGAAAAAAGTCGTGTATTTTGATATAACAAAGTCGTCAGGCGCTTACATCGGTAGCGTGGGATAAACCTTATGTGACACATAAAACAATGTACCTACTACAGAATTGTACATCTTAAAAATGCGTATAGAAAAGTCCCCGATGCTATGTGTCTATTGTCAAAGGATAACCCGCAGTAATCACTTCTATCTTTTACATATTATTAAAAACTAATTGGTTATATAAGACTCCATTTTCACCAATACTATATTAATTATCATGCAATTAAATATTTTAGTTATGGTGGGCATTTCATGGCATTTTAACTATAAAAACCCTCCTTATAATCATCTTTCTTTATCCGCACACTCTTGTCTACTTCAAGATACTTCTGTTTGTTCCTGTATTCAATTACAACGCGTCAACACTGTAAGATATTTAGGTATTAAAATAGACAGTTCCCTCTCTTTCCAGCCACATATTGAACTTCTTACGTCTAGAGTTCGTAAACTTATTTTTATATTCAAAAATCTACGACACATTGGAGATTCAAAAATGATTAAATCAGTATATTTTGCCATCTGTCAGTCAATTATTACATATTGCATCACATCCTGGGGTGGGGCCGCTAAAACTACCTTAATAAAATTAGAGCGTGCTCAACGAGCAGTTTTAAAAGTAAGCTCGTTTTTGCCGTTTAGATTTCCTACAGTTAAACTGTATAGCATATCTAATGTTCTTACTGTAAGACAACTTTTTCTCCAAAAAACTATCCTTGCCATACACCGTCGAATAAAGTATGATCCTAATATTCATTTCGGTAAAAGACGTAAGCATCATGTATGTCAGACGATCTCACTCCGTCTACAATTTTCACATAAATTTTTCTGCTTTCTTGGTCCTCATATATATAACCAGATTAATTCTATTCTTCAAATTTATCATTTAACTAACCAAAAAGCAAAACGCATTATTCATAATTGGTTACTAGCACTTTCATACAATAATACTGAAAATCTATTATCTATAGTTTCATAAGATCCTTGTTGATAAATTTACTGTTAAATATAGACAAAGTATAAAAAAAAGTTTTTTTTTGGTTATTTGTAGCCATATCCATTCATTAAAAAGTTGTTATTTTAATAGTACATACACAAACTTTATTTTTATAATACGTAATTGAGTACAAATAAAAAATTGGAAATAAAAGTAGTATGAACTATTTGAATGGGAAAACAAAATAAACTTTGAAAATGTTAGCTTTGATACTTACCACATAACTTCAGAATTGGCAGTATGGATTAATTCCTTCGCCTTTGTATTTGAATAGGAAAACAAAATAAACTTTAAAATGTTAGCTTTGATACTTACCACATAACTTCGGAATTGGCAGTATGGATTAATTCCTTCGCCTTTGTATTTGAATAGGAAAACAAAATAAACTTCGATAATGTTAGCTTTGATACTTACCACATAACTTCAGAATTGGCAGTATGAATTAATTCCTTCGCCTTTGAACTATTTGAATAGGAAAAAAAAACTTTGATAATGTTAGCTTTGATACTTACCACATAACTTCGGAATTGGCAGTATGGATTAATTCCTTCGCCTATGAACTATTTGAATAGGAAAAAAAAACTTTGATAATGTTAGCTTTGATACTTACCACATAACTTCAGAATTGGCAGTATGGATTAATTCCTTCGCCTGTCCTATTGGACGAATATTATTACTACTACTTGCCACGTTACCATGGCAACGTATATAATAATAACGTAATCGCTCAAAAGCAAAAAAAGTGCCCGATTTTGAAACATTCTTCATTAGTGCTCTGTTTCTATTGGTCTTAGCGCGATTATATATAGCCTATAGCCTTCCTCGATAAATGAGCTATTTAAAACCGAAAGATTTTCTCAAATCGGAATGGTAGTTCCTGAGATCCTAGCGTTCAACCAAACAAACAAACAAACAAACAAACAAACAAACTCTTCAGCTTTATATATTAGTATAGATATAATAGCCTATAATAGTTTTCCTCGATAAATGAGCTATGTGACACTAAGATTTGTTCAAATCGGACCTATAGTTCCTGAGATTAGCACTTCAAGCAAACAAACTTTCGAGATTTATAATGTTAATAGTATAGATTTAATACGACTTTAGTTCTACATAATGCTTTTTTTAATGCATGTACAATCGAACAGACTATTCCTCACCACAGGAAGTGTCTTCACGCTTATCAGACTTTGTCGGTTCATTATTGGATATAGATAGGGCTTGACAATGTACACCTCTATGGCTGGGTTATTGAGAATGTTGTTTATATATTTTTTGTCTACTTATGTCTATATTTTATGACATTTAACTACAGATGAAGTTAATGTATCTACATCTCTACTTAATTATTGAAAATATCTAATTTACATTATCAATCTTATTTTGAACTTTAGCATAATCGGTTAAAGACTTGGGTATAAACCTTGTTCTAATCTTCAGTGTACTGGCTGATAAAAGTGTCATGTCATCGCTTTATTGGAAAATATATGAACAGCTTAGGTGAACAATACTAAAATCGAATTTAAAGCGATGATCGCTCAATGGTTGTCGTTTTTGGATAACGCGTCCATGGGCGCGTTCAAATCCTTGCAATTGAGACGGAGTGTTTATTGAATGAACACGTTACGATTAAGCTATAGAATGGTGGTGTGGCTTATTCTAAGCATGCCTGACTAGTTTCCATCTTCGAGCTGAAAATTCGCCCTCAAACACTTATGGGTGTGTTCTGATAGCCACATTTGAGAGCCAGTCCCTCTAGGTTTAAGTGAGTTTACCATTGGACCAAATCGTCATTTACCTATTTATTTTTATGTGACTGCAAGCGTAATAGTGTTTTTCAATAGTTTATTGTGTATGTCTATTTCTTTGACACGCTCTATAGCCTGAGTTATCTGAAATTATGAGTGTCACATATGTTTTGTATTATTTAGTATAGTGTTTGTAAACCAAAGAGATAGCTAGGTTATGATTTAAATTTTTATATTTCTTTATTAAATAATTATGCTTTTTCATAATATTAATGATAGTTTTATTGATGCGTGTTATAATTGAATAAGAATAGTGGAAAACCAAACAATCGAGACTTAAGATGAGCATACATAGATATTATTGATTTAATCTTTTACCATATAAAACCATAAAATGTATTTATACATTTGTGTAGTGTGTAATATGTTTTCTTCTACAAAAAATTGTAAAAACATTTTATATAATTCGTAGATTCTGGTTAAAAAATAAAAATAGCGTAATTATAAAACGTATTTTATTACTTATAATAATACCGGAAATTCGATAATTTACTTTGACAATTAGTAATTACAACGTAGGTAATTTTTTCGGTTCGTTTATTTAAATAGTCTCTATTTCTAATGAATAGTCGGGTATATAAACGCGGCTTTTCGTCAGCGTGTTATTACCACTCACACTCACACAGGCATGCACACATGGCTTCGCAACACTCCTAAGGACGCATCGGCAGCTGCCTCGCAGCTTCCCGCCTCCGCTGCAGGCGGTGGCCGCGTGTCGAGAGACGTCGACACACGCCCGCCGCTCTACGCTTCCTTACTCCTTATCTAAGATTTGGGTGCCTCGCTTTCTTTCTTCTCTGAAACTTCTGAGCTCTCGCCTGAAGATGAGTCTTTCTCTACGCTTTCCTCTTTCTTCTCCTCAGAACTTTCTTCAGAACTATTGGGTGCGGGCGCATCACCAAGCATTTCCTCAGGTTTTGTAGTTTCAGGTTTTGGTAAATCAGCTGGTTGTTCTGGTTCAGCGGGAACGGAAGCTTCTTTTGAAACGTCTTTGGCGGGTTCGTTTGTTTTTTCCTCTGTGACAGTTTCCTCTTTTTTCTCAGTTTCTTTAGGTGTCTCTTCAATGGGTTCTGCAGATTTCACTTCCTCTTTTGGTGTTTCGACTGTTGGCTCTTTCGGTTTGTCATCAACTGTATCACGAAGTACACGGAGGCTATCATCAATAGCGTCACCAGACTTGGGAGCAACAGAGGGTGTAGGTTCAGCAATAACGTCAGATGGTTTTTCTTCAGTTTTTGATTCAACAGGTTTGGGTTCATCGACTTTCGTTGTTTCAGGAGCAGCAGCGGGTGCCTCGTCGCTTTTACTTTCTGGGGCTGGTTCAGCGTCTTTTTCGGCAGCAACTGGTAAATTAGTCTTTTTTTCGGGTTTTGGGATAATTGCTGCGGGATCAACCACTTCTTCAGCTACAGCAACATCGGGCTTGACTGCGCTTACTACGTCGATGACGTCATCGGGTACAGCAGATTTTGCAGAAACATCGTTGGGTACTTCATTTACAACAGCTGAAGTTTCCTCAGATTTAGATGAAACTTCCGATTTTGATTTATCCTCTATAATTTCCTCTCCTGATTTAGATTAAGCAGGAACACTATCAGACTTTGACTCAGATTCTGGTACTGCAGAGTCTTCCGATTTTGGTTTTGGCTCTTCAGGTTGTGTTACTTCAGCTTCTACAGGAGCACTTTTACTTTCGGGTTCAGGTACTTTCTCATTTTTAGTTTCCGGAATCGGCTCTGATTTCTTTTCTTCAGTGGAGACGGGTTTAGCATCTGCTTGAGGTTGTGTTTCAGTGACTTTGGGTTCAGTTGCAGGTGTAGGATCAATAGGTAATTCAGATTTCTCTTCAGCTACCGGCATCGCCAAAGTCACAGCCGCAAAGGCCATGCATAATAATAAAACCTTCATCCTGAAAGAAAAATTGATGTTATTAGCAGTTCGATAAAATATACATACAAAAAAAGAATCGAAAAAGTAGTATAAGTTTGACCGCACGTCTGCAAGTCGTGAGTGTAGTAAGGCCAATGTTACGCGTCAGCCGGTCGCAGTGATTTGATGTAATTTTTCTATTAACGCTGCAATATCTTAGGGCTCTCTTGTAGGGGAATAAGTACCTATGTTCTAGGATATTTAAATTGAAGTTAATTTGAACAAGCAGGATGTCAACTATTTGTGAAAGTGGACTGTTATTGTTACAGCTTTCTAAAGATATATTTCATTCATTAGATATACTAATACAGTATGATTATTATATTTATTAAACTATTCGAACTTATTGTTGATAAGTATTTTGATGCCTTGTTTAATAAATTTCTTTACAATATTCAAGAGAGTAAGTATCCTTCGTTTCCATTTAATAGTAAGGTCGTAGACCTCTTGGGAGTCCTACTATTTTTATCATCGTTAGCTAAAGGTAGGGCATGAACATGTAGGCCCTGCTCCTGTTGGAATGCGGTCTGGCGCCGTTCTTCAAATAGATTACAGCCTTCGATACTATACTTTAATACAAGTACATGTTAGCAATCTTAAGTGCTATCATTAACTTCATGAAAATTATCGTAACTATGTTATTTACCATCATTATTTTTATGTATAACGTGCTTTGTTTAAAACACGTTTATTGTATCTCTGACAAAATATGAATGTTGTTTTTAGAGAGATACAAATAGTTTATACTAAAAAGGATGGCATTGGGTACAAAACTAATGTAGTAATAATACTAAATATAATAATATATATGTTAGATAAAATATAGTTATTAAAAATAGGAAAACTATATTTAGAACGGAATTATATACGAACCTAAATAAAACGAAATACATTATTGTTGTAAAAATATGTTCAGTAAATTAAATATAATATAACCTTTACAATACTTTACACACGTGTTATGAAACATACTTTGCATTTAAGAAAAGCATCATAAATTTTAGGAAAACTCGTAATATTAAAGTGTGATTCCACTGCATGTAATAGATAGACACTTCCTAGTGCGTGCACCGAACTACGCAGGATGCGAAACGCGCGTCAGTAATATAGATGATCTGGCCAGACGTCGACAAAACATCCTCTGAATTTTAATTAGCTCGTTGAATTGAGTCGGCAACTAGGATGCGATACATGGCATCCTATGAATGATTCACACGCGTTCCTACTAGTCTGCCAATGTTTTAATTGTTTCTGTGGATAATTTTATTCGACTGGTAATGTTTTTAATCTCTTCAGTGCAGCTAATCGTTGCACGGTTCATGTTTCGTTGCAAGATAAGGTGGTCATTATGATTTTTTTTGTTCGACTCAAGTTCAGCACACGAGAGCCGGTTTCGTAAGTTCCTCAGTGGTTGGTTACCTGTTATTACGATTAAGGCCTCTTCTTACTTCACCCGCAAATTATATACGCCATATGCAGTATTGTTTATTTTTATGATCCAAACGATTTCGCGTGATAATAATACTGCCTCGACGGGTTTTATACGAGATAATATTATACTGAATGGTTATTAGTTAACTGTCATGTTATTCATAGCTGATTTAAATTTACTAGTGGTTGCCTAGTGGTCGCAATTCGACCTTATTTTATTTTTACGTTCAATAAGACTAAAGAAAATAATAATTATTTCAGTGGCTTAGTAAATTTACAATAGAGGAATTAGTTATCAATTAATTATTAATGTATATTATAAATTTACATATTATATTATTATAAAATTCACCTACAATTTGACCGGTTATTTTCAAAGGGCGTATAAGGTATGAAACGTAAGTCATGTTAAAAATATTGAATGTAGGATGGAAAAAGGTCATTGGAACGTAAGAGTAAAATCAAAGATAGTGAAACGTCTTTTTCATTTCATCCTATGAATGATTCACACGCGTTCCTACTAGTCTGCCAATGTTTTAATTGTTTCTGTGGATAATTTTATTCGACTGGTAATGTTTTTAATCTCTTCAGTGCAGCTAATCGTTGCACGGTTCATGTTTCGTTGCAAGATAAGGTGGTCATTATGATTTTTTTTGTTCGACTCAAGTTCAGCACACGAGAGCCGGTTTCGTAAGTTCCTCAGTGGTTACCTGTTATTACGATTAAGGCCTCTTCTTACTTCACCCGCAAATTATATACGCCATATGCAGTATTGTTTATTTTTATGATCCAAACGATTTCGCGTGATAATAATACTGCCTCGACGGGTTTTATACGAGATAATATTATACTGAATGGTTATTAGTTAACTGTCATGTTATTCATAGCTGATTTAAATTTACTAGTGGTTGCCTAGTGGTCGCAATTCGACCTTATTTTATTTTTACGTTCAATAAGACTAAAGAAAATAATAATTATTTCAGTGGCTTAGTAAATTTACAATAGAGGAATTAGTTATCAATTAATTATTAATGTATATTATAAATTTACATATTATATTATTATAAAATTCACCTACAATTTGACCGGTTATTTTCAAAGGGCGTATAAGGTATGAAACGTAAGTCATGTTAAAAATATTGAATGTAGGATGGAAAAAGGTCATTGGAACGTAAGAGTAAAATCAAAGATAGTGAAACGTCTTTTTCATTTACATATGTGTATATGTTATCTGTCGTTCAAAGAGTCGTGTGTGTAATATATAATTAACTAGCGGGCACGGCAGACGTTGTCCCACCCTGATTATAAAAAAACCTTGACAAATGTTATATCAAAACCTTCCTTATGAATAAATTTATCTACTGGTGAAAACCTCAAGAAAATCCGTTCAGTAGTTTTGGAGTTTATTGCGAACAGACAGACGCGGTAGGTGACTTTGTTTTATACTACGTTTAATTTAATGTGTTGTTATTGCGTCTTATATAAAAAAAGTTTTGTGCACTTCTCCTCCATATAAATTTTAACCATGCCAAATTTCACGAGCACCCGTTCGCGCAATTAGCTTAAAAACTTTGTACCCTACAAAGTTTTCACTTCACGTATTAATATATATCTTTTAGTACTATATACGAATCACAATTAGCAAAAAATATGAGAAATCTTGTCTCCAAACTGTTATATTAATTGCAAGTTTGTTTCTTAGGAATCGTTTGGGTTATTGCAAGGATATTTGTGCCGAATATTTCGAGAACAATTTTAAAGTTTTATAAGAAATTGCAATAACCATGTGTAATAAAAATAATAATTCTAGATGTAAATTTAAATGCGCGCTACAATTTGTTTCGCGAAGTTTATTTCGTTGGTAATGGAGTGCTGAACAGCAGGGCATTGCCTTCGCAGCCTTGTGATGCTGATTTGATTGCTTTTAATTTGGTATTATTACTCTCGCAACGACCGCTAGCACACGCTTTGGAATTTCCACGATTCATTTTTTATTACAAACCCTCAATAAAATTCGTAAACTATTATTATATAACCATTATAATATTTTCGAAACATTCAGATAGGAAAATGAAATAACAAAAATGGCTGATAACGCTTACGAAAAATATGACGAAAACTTTTTGATGAAATGTTATCTAATATCAATATATCTTTTACTTATTTTTATGGCGATTTTGTTACGTACTAGCTGTGGCCGCGACTCCGTCTGCGTGGAATCTAATGTAAAAAAAAAAAATGACTCTCGTACTTAAGTCCCGTCGCTATAAAAATTACAATAACTTTTAATAGAGTGGACCGATTAATGAGGCTTTATTGTGATCCAGTACTTTAACGGTGGTGCTTGTTCATACAAACAGACAGACAGATTCCTAGAGACCTGCAACAATTCCTACTAGATACTACTTCTAACCAACAAATCATAATTATTATTTTACGATTACTACTCACTGCCTGATGGTTTGTCCGTGTTAAATTACAATTTTAAAATTAACAACTGTAAAATACCGTCTAGTGGAATCTAGAGGCGAGTTATCGTAATAAACTGCATTATAAACACGTATGGGTTGCCAATTTTTATCGTAGTATCGGTTTTTATTTATAAAAATAGGGCCTTTTTTGTTCTTCATTGACAATGTAATATCTCCCGAGTTATGTTCTGGAAGGATATCCGCGGCTAGCCTGTGGGGCAGGATTGTTGGCTTCCCACACGGCGCGGCAATCTTTCAATTGAAGCACAGGGAATGCTCTTCATTGCGCCAATGAAAAAAATTGCCCCTTGTCAACGGTTACATACAATGTGATGCTAACGCATGCTACCGCATGTTAACCGAGACAACGCGATATAGATATACAGTTATTTACAATTCTATGTGATGATTTATAATGGTATTTATTATACGTAAGATTTAAATTTAGTTGTATGCGAATTTCATTCATTTTTGTACTAACTGGTTTATGGAAACTCCGTTTTTTGTCGGAATTAATTCTGAACTGTCTTTTGTTCTTTTATTTTTAACTTTACCCGCGGCTTTGCTCACGTAAATGTAGATGTGAATTACTCCTCGATAACAGGGTTTTTGTCTGGAAGAAACGTAGCCCAATGTTGAAACGTAACAAACAATCTCACTTTTACATTTATAATATTGGTTTGAATGTTTAAACTGTATAATCTCTATAACTAGCTACCTCTTTTAAATTTTG
Organism: Antheraea pernyi; assembly: GCA_015888305.1. Lineage (NCBI taxonomy): Eukaryota > Metazoa > Arthropoda > Insecta > Lepidoptera > Saturniidae > Antheraea > Antheraea pernyi. The sequence continues at coordinate 128,013 of MU159410.1, read as the reverse complement.
TTATTACCGCGTCGGACCCTGTGGAAAAATGTAATAGTGTGTCGACTAGATAATACTTTAAAAAGTCCTTTCTCCAACTTCAGAAGTCTACACAAAAAATGTATCCGTTTTGGAGATTTGCCCGAGCAAAATTTTCAATTTTATTTGTGTTTGTAGTTAAAAGCAGTTGTTAAACAATATGGCACGAAATCTTAGAACGTAATAATAGATGCGTGGTTAAAATCGTTTTATAAATATTATACGCGACATTGCATTGATATTCTAGTTTCTAGCCCCACTTATTTATTGAAACTGCTTGAAAATATTTAACCTGATTTAAGTAGGCCTTGTAATATTTAATTATATTGTCCAAACTTACAACATAAATGACCAGAGTTACGGTTGGCTGGCTGTCTTTACGAAATGTACATAATGTATTTGCCTCTTTCTTACATAGTCGTTATAGTAACAGTTCGTTTTATTTAATAATTTTATTATATAATTTGTATCTAAACTATTATGTTAGAAATGTCAAAACTCCTTTCGTGTTTATATTTGTTGTCTTAATGGCTAAATCTAGAAGTTTTCACACTGAATTTTAGCATACACCTAATTTGATATTTAAATGAGCTAGACTATTATTAATTCTACATATTAATAACACGCAGACGAAGTCACGGGAAAAACTGGTACATAGTAATATTGTACATTTTTCGATTTAGAAAATGTATCACTTGATAACTATTGTAACCGGAGAATGATCATACAAGTCTACTTTTCCATAGACGCTAAAGATTATGTTCAAATTACAAATTGAAATATAACAGAGAACCATCTTTTAATGATGATGATTCAATTAATTGTAGCAGGATTACTGGTACAGGCTAGTCCAAAATATAAATAACTTTTATTAGATAAATACAGGTATCTAGCTTTAATTAGATTCGATCTAGTCCTGGGAAACAGTTGTTTCTGGATGCCTTATGTCTTGTGCCGTGACAACACAGCAAAATTACATTATCGGTTGAGTACTTACGGCGTGAAAACGTGACAAATAAACTCCTAAGCCTAGTAAGGATTAGTTAAATCAAAAGCTTACTTAAGTCGCTATAAATTGTAAATGAAGCTAAATCTTTTTGTTAATTAATCAACTTTTATTCTGATTGGATGGACGAATATGCCATAACTATTTTTTTAATGTAAAATGATTGTTAATGTTGTATGCTAATTGAAAATATGCTACTGACACACTTTGGAATAGGTACACAGTATTCATTATAATGTTATGCATTAGTAATATTTTCTACTTGTTAGATTTCATCAAATGTTACGAGGACATCAATTTAGTAACGACCATCGTAATTATTTTACTCCACGCGTAATGTTTATCTACTAAGTGTATCTACATGTTAACATTTAAATCTTATGATCATAAGTACCATATTATATAATTCTCGTTTACCATTATTATATAAGTAAAACCTTCATTGACGCAATAATATGCTAGTAAATATTTAACCGTATTATCTGTTTCCACAGATACAACAAACGTGTATAGTTTTTGGCGGTATCTTGGAGTGTCATGTAGTGGTTTTATATTTTATTTATAATCTTGTGTTATTTGGTTCAATATTTTGTAACATTGGTGGTGTTTGCGTAATATAGTTAGGTTATTATACATAAGTGAAGGGGATGAGAAATAATACCATGGAGCATGGATTCTCATTTGGCACAAAACCTCCCTGGAAAGTTCTAACACGATGGCCACCATTTTGTTATTTCAATAAAAATGTTTGCAAGAAACATGTAATATTATTATCTAATCAACAATAGCAATAATGATCTACTAGATTGGTGATTAAAAAAAAAATTAAAAAAGAAATCCTAATGTTCATTTATTTATCTGTATCCTTTTCAGATATATTAGGTAAATAAAAAATTGTTTCCATTTCCATAAAAAAATTGTACCCCTCTTCGTTAGATTGTGCTCTATATATTAAGCCACAATGTTTATATAATTTAGCAGTTATTTAGCCTCATTACAAATTTGGATGGCGATCGTTATTCATTCGATCCTATTATGTGTTTACTCTGTCAAGTCGAAACGATTTTAGCAATCATTGTGTCACTCGAGATAACTATTGTTTTTTTTTAATAAGGCACGTTTCCTTTGATAATTTCTATTATTTCATTATTATTTTTTTACAATTTCTGCAATACTTTAGCGTGTTTTTGTTTTAAATTACAAAATCGCTGTTGGGTTTCACTTTATAATTATGTAGAATAATTTTAAATGGATTCTTATTATAATATACTTGATAGCTATATAAGATTAGTTCTCCATTGTACAGACGTCTTTATTGCAACATTAGTCACAAATTATTTATGTCTGGGTGAGTATCAAAGTTATAATTACATTATATATAGCGAGGTCAGTTCTTGGTACTTACGATAAGAATTTTGCGTGATACTTTCTCTTCCGTAAGTAAATGTCCATAATACCTACTATTTAAAAGGGCAATTGTACGTATAAACATATTGATTGTGATATGTGACGCACAGACTACGTGTGTACTATTAATAGTAACTCGATATATTATCGAATATCGAATAAATATTACATCTTACGGCTGTACGTGGAAGTACGTATGTAAAAATGATTTTATCACTTAACTTTATCATTAAAGGATAAACATACAGACTTGTTTATCTTGGAATGTTGAAACGGAATATTACATTTAATTCTCGCATCCTGTTTCTCTCACCTTTATGTATATACAATATTAATTGGTATTAAGAAGAATGGAAATATCACGAGAGAATGTAGGTAAATCTTTTATCGAAATTAAATATATGCAAACTGCAGTTTTATTTGAATGGGAATTGTACTCAAGTATATCGTGGTTTTTTCTGTTTTAACTCTATATCTATACTAATATTATAAAGTTTGTGAGGTTGTAGGGGGTAATATCTGGGTCTACTAAAACGATTTTCAGTGTTAAGTTACTCAATCATCGAGGTAGGCTATAGGCTATCTGTCATCACGCCAAGACCAATAGGAGGGGAGCACGAATGTTTCAAAATCAGTTTTTTTTTCCCTTTTGAGAGCTTCCGCTGCGTGTTAGTTCCACGCCGATGAAGTCGCGGGCAGAATCTAATATGGAACAAGTTATGATGCCCTGATAATATATCTCTAAGTTTCGCGAAAGACCATCGTGATTTACGTAACAGACGATTCACATTTAACAACGACAGGTTATGAATATCATGTTTTATTCTTATATTTTTAATATCTGTCATGTGAGATATTGTATTATGAGAAAGAGACGTCAACAGGTACTAAATAGGTATCATATATATTAATACGTGAAGCCTAAACTTTGTATACCTTTTTAACGGAATTGGGCGAACGGATGGACGTGAAATTTGGCATAGTTAAAGTTTATATGGAGGAGAAGTGCAGAAAGCTATTTATTTTATATAAAATGCATTAGAAGTACATTAAATTAATTAAAATATGCATTACTCACACTAAAACTTAAATAAAAAAGACATTTTGACATCTGTCAATAAAGGAATTCAAAGAAGGTTGTGAAGGAGGTTGCTATGCTTGACTGTATGTATTATTTTACTCTTACGTTCCAATTACCCTTTTACATTCTACATTCAACAATGATATTATAACATACAACTATTATTATAATATTTATCCCTTTAAAAAACAATTAACTATGGTCGAATGTCGACCACTGGGCGCCCACTAGTAAGAATTATTACTCTTCTGTACGATGTATTTACTTTATTTTGTTGTCCATGTAAGGATGAAATTTAACAAGGTAGGATTTACATTACATTTTACTGGTACGACAACAATTTGCTGCTTCCTTTGTATTGTAGTCAATGGTAAATATATAATGACTGTACGCTATTTAATGTATTGAGTAGTGTAGGCGTTAAATACTGGTTTAGAATATAACTTTTTTTTCTCGAAATGACTACGCTATTTACCTAGCAAGGTCTTAGCAGCTTCACCGGACTACTTAGAATATAACATAGGAAAGGATTTTATGGGTTTGAATAAATATTGATTTATCAAACAAACTCGTACTTAGACTAATTTGAAATCAAATCAAAAAATTCTTTATTCAATTTAGCCCTTGATTTAGACCCTTATGAACGTCAAAACTCCCACCGGTTTGGAAAACAACCCAATCATTTAGAAGAACCGGCAAGAAACTCGAACTGGTTTATCTTTTCATTGTACTTATAATGAAAACATTACATTATATTTTAATCTATTTATTTCGTGATCAGTGTGTACTGAGCCTTATTCTATTGTGCTACAAAAAATGTTGAAGCAAAAAGTAGGTGAAGCTTCATTATAAATCTACTCAGATTACGAGTGCTATATTAATTGCATGTTAAGGTTTGTAAGCGGGCGTTGATTATGCTCTTCATTAGAATGCATACGGTCGTTTCATAAACAATTTATAGCTTATTCATAATTATAATAAATTCATTACTTAGTACTAAATAACGGATATCCGCAGCTGTTTGTGTTTTGACGTGCTATTAATAAATTCCTCTTCATTCATGGTTACCGTACACGAATATTAGAATCTTGTTTAGGCAATAATTGCTTATTTTAATCATTTTTAATACTGTGTTTCGTTTTTATTTAAATTTTGTAAACGGATTTGAAAATTTTGATTCTTGACCTCATCTCAAAGTTTATGTAGACGAATATACATAAAAATATAGAATTTAAATAAAATTTACTACCGCAATGCATTTAGATGAAATAATTTTATTGTTTCTACAAGTAATTAGTATATAATAAATTATAGATATAAAGATATATTCTATGTTAAAATGACTTAGAGCGTAATTATATCGATTTATTTATCTATGTTCCATTGATTTCGTATTCATCACTCGTACAAATCGTGACTTGAATTAAGAGCCCTTACATCGAGAAGCGAGATTGTAACAACCCAGATATTTACTGTCACACATCTATTATTCGTATAGGAAAATCCGGAGACGACCTAGAACATTTTTTTTTGTTTCGAATCACGTTTTGCTTTCTATAAAAATACCGGGCGTATAGAGTACCCGATTATATAGCCCACTTTCTCGAAGATAAATCTTGTAATATATTGCGAACATATAGTCTACGTCCGATATTTAATCAACTAACCGGCTTCTTTATTACATGTTTCGCAAGAGCAGAGCGATATCAGAAATTACTTAATATCGGTTTCAGTATGACAAATTTAGACTATGAACCAAGTATTAGCAAATTAAAAATAAGACTACCTACTTCAGTATATGTATTATCAAAAATGTTCTAGGAGAAATCATAGAGAACAGTACACATTTTACAATAAACTAAGACTGCTATATTGTGTGCCAAATGAAAAAAGGACGTATCGCAACTGTTAGATAGGGTTTTATGACAAATAGGACGGTTATTGTATAGGCTTATGTTTGTTTTAAATTGTAAGCGTAGAAAATGTGTACAACGTAATTGACAATTTAAAATACAAACAAAAATGCCTTTTTGCATTTGAAATGCGATATAATCTGTATTTGCAATTTTGAAGCTGTGACTAAGATATTTTTGCTACCGTTTTGCTCTTACGAAATGCGTAATTAATGAGTTCTATAAGTAGACAATGTTTGATTGCCTATATTCATGTGCGACAGACAATATAAATTTATACAAGTCCAGGTTTCATACATGAATTATTGTCACCGATTCCAAACTATTATCATATTAGTATGACATTGAAAATATTGCTAAAACAAAATACAATATTTCAAGACGAAGGTGTCAATCTTATTGTTAGAGTTCTATGCAGTGACGAGAGGCGTTATTCGATTGTGTAACTCACGAGCCGCGGTTCTACAATCGACTTTTTACGGGCAATGAAACCATCGATTCCATTCAATTGTCAATGACATCTCAATCTCATTTATCAAATTTAAATGCCAGTGTAATGATAGTCTATAAACAGAGCAAGGTCGGGACATTTTTAACAATAGATATAAAAGAATTGATGAATCGTTTCGTGTAAAGATTACAAAATTGCATTTAGAGTTTAAATTTGTTAATAACTTACATAAACAATTGTAGTAAGTATAGATAGAGTATGCACTTAGCGTAATAACTATCCGTAAAGCATATTAATAATTTTTTTTTCCAGCTGACTACGCTATTAACCCAGCAAGGTCTTAACAGCTTCACCGGACTACTAAGGCGAGCGCTTAAGGCACTCAGCCGATTTTATTTTGACAACTAGCTCAAGGGTGCGCGGCGCACCTTGGCTTTGGCTGTTGCCTGATACATGCAATTCGCGACCTATCTGATTAAGCATATTAAAGCTTTTGAATTGAACATCGGTAAATGAAGAGTTAAGATGAAATGGAATTGCTTACTTATATTTCTTTGTTTATAACATGAATTTATTCTTTGCAAGATTTCAAACAGCCTTTTGACGACGAGTTCACCAGTAGGTATACGTTTGTAACGTCGGTCGTAAAAAATGTCGAAAATTTGTTAACAGTCTTCGGACGATTGTAAAATTAATTGCGTCACATGTAATTAATTGAATTGTCTATTTATATTTTACGATATAATTGTTATATTTTACGAATTCGTAATAAAAGCTATTATGCATCGTCGATTACATTGAACGATATCGTTTACTTTTATTTTATCGTTTAGCTTAAACCTAATCAGTGTTCTGTTCATAAATCTTAAACATTTTGGAATTACTGATTCGTTACTGTCTTTTAAATCTTAAAGCACAATATAGAAATGTATCATATGCCTTTCGAGTATTGACCTTAGGAAATTCGTAAATCATTGCATAGCATAAAACAAAGTCCCCTACCGCGTCTGTCTGTCTGTCTGTTCGCGATAAACTCAATAACTACTGAACGGATTTTCACGCGGGTTTCACCAGTGGATAGAGGGATTCATGAGGAAGGTTTTGGTATATAATTTGTTTATAATCAGGGCGGGACAATGTCTGCCGGACCGGCTAGTACTCTAATAAATAACATAGAGTTATTTATACATATACATAATATCAAAAATTCTACATTTTAATAACAATGACAATGAAGAAGAAATATTTATTTTAAGTATTGTATACGTAAAGTGTTGAACTCTTTATTGAATGCACTTTATAGTTCTCAATAATTTAAAGCCATTGGTAATTTTTTTTGTTTATTATACGCACAAATTTGGATTGCTATCCTACTGGTAGTGACTGTCGATAAATGGTCATTTCTCCGCGGTTATCATTATTCTCTGTATTTGACTTATCGTCACATGAACTGTTGTTGGTCATTTCATGTTGCATCTCTTTTTCTTGGCAGGAATTTATATATTATAGTTTTTATTTAGATCAGACCTAATCCTCAGATTATTACGATTAAAATCAGCAACGGCTGCGTTTATAAACCAATTTAATCACTGAACCGTGAACCTATTGGTCCGTAAAATTGATGCTTTTTGTATTCACTTTGTTTTTATACTTAACCGCTTCCAATATTACATTAAACGTATTTTTATTTTTATAAATCCAATAGTTCGCAAACTTTTTGTCTTATAACTTGCAGTAATTACAAAATATTGTCAGTAAATAAGTTTTTGTTTACGAGCGTGAAAACTGAAATTTCGTATTTTAACCATTTGCATTTTAGTATTTCTGCATAAACATTGAGATTAACCTTGGTTGTCTGGTATAATTGTGTATTTTGCTGCTTGAAGCTTTTGTTGTGGCTTAAAATCCATGATCTATGTAAATTATTATCATTATCTCAGACTGAACGGGTTGCCTTGACTAGCGGTCCTGACAGTTCATTTTAGTTTTTGCATAAACAACTGGTACGTTAATAGGGTAACAACGTGTTTCCGCGGATACTTCCGTTTCGTAGAATTCTGCATACAATAGCGATTGGTTGATATTCGATGTCACGTGCCACGGAAATATGTCACAAAGTACGTGTATGTGCACAAAGATGTAATAAATTTATTGAATATTTAATGCGATAAGTTTCCCGAATTACATTGTGTGTTTATAGCCTTACTACCTATTGTTTGATTATAATCTATGTATGAATTTCGCTATTACCGTGTACCTATTATCCATTCATTCCTTTATATTATTATTATAGTTTATCGTTTTAATATTTAAACGACATCGTCCAGGATGAGTCATGAAGAGAATTTAATTTTTTCACATAGCTATTTGCGACAAACTGTCCAATAGGAAAGGTGTTTTTATCCGAGCTGTGATTTGCTCCAGTCCGTTAGCGGGGTCACAAGTAACAAAGATTTATCGTGACCAATTTAGTTGATTTGGTTTCAGTTCAACCATTTCATTTAATTCCATTTTATTGATTTTTTAAAAAATTGGTAATCATAACAGGATAATGTTAATTATCGAAAACTAAATTTTTGATCGCAATATTTAACAAATTTGTTTATCAGTCTTTAAACGCTTTCGAGAAACATATTAAAATATATCGATTCAAAATAAAGTGTATAATAAGAAATAAATCTTAGTTATAATACAAGTCGAATATTAGTCGTGTTGTATTCAAGTTCTTTATTTAGTGATGACCAATTTGTTTTAAAAATAGCATCATTTTTATTCCATCGTATGCAATTCATTGCACGTTTCTTGCAATGTGCGTTGTCAATACCAAATAAGATATGTTACATGATTATATTTATTACCTTTATACTCGCATTGCAAAATTGTAAATATTACAGTCGTAAATTTAAAGGCATTAACGTCAAAGCAAAATCAATTTGCAATGCTTTCGTCTCGCATGAGAGTGACACATGTTTTTTGAACTTGACTCGTTTAGTTTCAGACGATTTCATATATTATCTCAATGTCATTAGTAATTTCTAACAACTAAGAATACTTTTTCTAAGCTCATAGTATTAAAATATAAATTTCTAGTTAGGACTATACTATTTTTTTCTAGTCATTTTTATTATAATTTAACTAGTCTAAAGTTAGCAGAATAATATCGTAAATTTATCGGAACAATTATTTTCTCGAAGGAGAACATTATTTGCATAAACCATTGAAGCGTAAATTCATGCCTCGGATCTCCGGCGACGCGACGCGAGGTCCTCTATTTCGAGCTACTTCGCGCCCTGTCCGACGAACTTGATTTATCCTGGCTATCCTACCGTAAATTTTCATACTCGTTTTATTTATTGTCACAACGAGTTATTGTTACCGCACTGGTTTCAGAATGAATTCTTGTCTCGTTCGTATTGAATGGAAACTGTTTGCTCGATGTTGTTATATTTACACGAATTATGATAAAAAGTTTTTATAATCGAAAAATTAAATAAAGACTGCTGCGGTCGGAAAATTCGGAGTATCCGATTTAGTTGGTTATATTAAATTACTGTATTTAAAAAATAGGATTTTAAATCAATTTTATTGCATATGTGTCTCGTTCGTATTGAATGGAAACTGTTTGCTTGATGTTGTTATATTTACATGAATTATGATAAAATGTTTTTAAAATTTAATAAAGACTGCTGCGGTCGAAAAATTCGGAGTATCCGATTTAGTTGATTATATTAAATTACTGTATTTAAAAAAAAGGATTTTAAATCAATTTTATTGCACATCTATATATTTTGTACGTGCGTTTTTAGAGCTAATATTATAGATATCGTTACTTTGTAATAGTTATTTAAAGAAATTTATTACTATACTCACGTGAAATTTCGGTCCTGTGATGTAAATTTTAAGTAATGAAAAAGTTGATAGTCACTGACACAAGTTAAAAAAATGCTTCTTTTAAATGTGTGGTCGCTGTGACTGCCGGCAATGTATTGGTGGGTTGTTTGATAATGCTCGTATTTATATAGCAAGCGGCTGAGGCGCGTTGACACCGCAAGTGCCTGCGTATGACCATCTCTGCCGTGGGGAAGCTCTTCCACTATGTTATTTGTTGCATCTTTGTTATTGTTTTGATGTTAATTTACTTCGTTGAATATATGACTTTACTGAGAATTCTACCATTTACACAATAATATTTATTGTATTTAATTAACGCGAATATATCGTTTCATTTTACAGTTTAATAAGTTTGTTTCAATTATTAAGAAAACAAAGGTTTTTCATGGCTTTTAAGGTCGTTAGAACTCCTTTTCATGTATTTGCATCAGCGGGATGTTGACTCTTAAATAATAAAGCCATGAGATGCGTTCGGTATTTAAAACGTATAATGCATCTTTTGAATAAATATAGCGTATCGCTAGATTTAAAAACTTAGCGTTAAGTGTCTAATTATATAGAATTAACAGAATAAAATATTGATTTAGTTGAAAAAACTGTCGAGTTAAATTCGCAATATTTTTAAATCTCTCGATATTGTTTGATAGTAGCAAACAATAGTTATAGACACGTACGAAACGAAACGAATAGACGAAGTGTGAACCAATTAATAAAGATCACATATTTGAAATTTTAAGAAGCGTTTACGACAATGACAATATTTGAGAAAGGCTGTCACATGCGTATTTGATTCCAAATAAAGAATTCTTTGTACAGTGATAAGATGATAAACGAACATGAATAATAATAATGATTATGAAACATGGCCTCTTGATTGAATGGCATGTACGTAGGTATTCACCCGAACAAAATATGTCAAACGTTTTGGCTGAATATAAAATATTTAAGAATTTGTATGTATAATAAAATAATAACTGATTGATGGCGTAGTAATACACAGCCCAATTTCTGGGGTTAAGGACGTGAAACATTACCGATTGTTTTCTTTTGGAGTGTAGGTGAGTAATAAGGAAATAATTTTCGAAATTCAACCCCTAAGGACCTTACACATTTCCTTTTACACCTGTATTATGAAAGTATGGATGAAAATCAATCATTTTTATACCAGTCTGTTATTCTTATATATACGTTGTAAAATAAAGGGTCCAAGTTACTGCATAGAAGACGCGTACGAAGCTGCGGGAAATAACTGGTCTGTATATATATACAATTGATAAATAACAAAATCTGTCCGATCAATCATGATGAACGTTAGTACACCTGTGCAATATTTCATGCAGAAAGTTTTTACGTTATCAATTTTATTATAACTCACCACTATGTGGCGCTAAGTTGTATTTTGTTATTGTTTGGATTATAATTTAACACGAATAAAGTCATACTGTAGGTGATACTGTACATACATACCAGCGAGTTATAAAAATATATTCGATATATTAAAAATAATTCATATTCGTTACTTATTTATTTAGTTATAAACTACATCTTTTGCACTTATATCTTTTAAATTTTTTTTAAATATAATTTAAATGTATTCGTTCAACTGAAATGTAAGTGTTTTTCTATACCTATCATATCTACGTACTATACTAAGTTAAAAAGTAGTAATTGAATATTCTTTCTTTCAAATTTTAAGCGAAAGGATGAGGTTGTGAAAAGCCTGTGGGTAATATAACTTTGTTTCGACGAATATGTCTTTCTAACATTTCTTGTATATCTTATAGTCTTAAGAACCGGTCATCGCTGACAATGGTTACATATTGTCTACAGGTTAAGTACTGAGTACTGTTAAGGTTTGAGCTTCCTAGATGCATAGTAACTTTGGCATAATTTTACTTAGAAACGGTAAAATACACGTACGTTTATTTTGTACATCTTATATATAAAATTCTCGTGTCACAATGTTAGTAACCGTACTCCTCTGAAACGGTTTGACCGATTTTTATGAAATTTTTTATGCATATTCAGTAGGTCTGAGAATCGGCTACTATCTATATTTCACATCCATATGTGATAAGGGTTGTCTACCCCTAACATTATTTTTTTTATTTTTTGGACATTTTTTTTTTAATTTTATTTTATTATAATGAGGCATTAAAAAATACATACAACCCTAAATTTTCACCCTTCTAACACCAACCCCTATTTTTTAATAGTCATTTTAGTGATTAATAATTTTTCCTTCCACTCGATAACTGATCAATTATTTTGAAAATTATTTCACTGTTAGAAAGGTATATTAGATTACGTTTTATTTAGGTAAATATATATCATATAGTAAATGGGGCGTGGAGGTGAGGCTCCTTTGGATCAACCCAGTGGATATCGGGAAGACATTTCTTGCCAATATATATATATAGTATAGTTTCGAGTCACAATTGGACCCGATAAGTTACGTTACAATCGGGTTTTAAGTTTTTCAGCGTTTGGAAATAAAATTGGAACCGGTAATAACCTATTTGGTGCAGACGAAGTTGCACGGGTCAGCTAGTAAAAGATAAAAATAATCAGCGTTCTCTTGCGACTTTGTCCGTCTCCTTCTCTAGGTCTTGGACTACCTCTGTACCAAATTACATTGCAATAGTTTCACAAGTTTAATCGTGAAAAGGACAGATAGCATTATCTTTACATTTATAACGTTGCTAAGGAACCCGGTATGGCGACGAAGACGTCTGTCAGGAGCCACAGACCTTAATCGATCATATATATAAAAGAATTGAATTACACATAATGGAAGATACGTGGATTTTCGTATTTTGTCCAAAAAAAAAAGAAAGTTTTAAATCTCGATGACAGCGAGATTTTTTTTTTTTCTCTTTTTTTTTCGAACTGACTACGCTATTAACCCTGCAGGGTCTTCACAGCTTTACCGGACTACTAAGGCGAGCGCTTAAGGCACTCAGCCGATTTGGTTTTTTAGGTAACATACACAAGGGAGCACGCGCACCTCGGCTTGGGCTGTTACCTGGAAAAAATCGCGTCTGACCTAGCTAACTATTCTAAGCTATTCATACATATATACATTTGTGAACCATACAATCGAAATTGCATGATTCACAAATGAATACGTGTATATCGGAATGAAACGAACTAAAACTATTCGATTCAGTTCGTTGAGGGAAAAAAACAAAATCCTCCCATCATGTGCATGTATGTACACGTGTGTGAGAGAGATGATCTCATATGTGTGTTCAAGTGATGTAGGTGAGTCACTGTATCGCGATAATAATATCTCGAGGGCTCCGCGCGGGGGCGACCTAGGCTCGAGATATTACTGAGAACCGCGATGTGTGCGGGAACTAAAGAGGATTCCTTCCCTCGTGGCGGCGCGAGGATCGGCTACAAAAGCGTGGGTGCAACACGCATAAACGATGACAGCGAGACATTCCAAGATCAACTATAGCTAAGAACCATTCAGGTGACCACCATAAGTGTAAAAAATCATCAAAATCGCTAAATCCGTTCAGGAGGCGAATTACGAATACGCGCCAACCGGTATTTGATATATAAAAATAAATATTTAGACAGTGGTAGAATCTTTACCAAGGTTCAACTACGGAGCATCACCGATACACGTATTTCTGCCATAGAACAGATATTCTTATAGTGATGTATTTCAGTTCGTTTGGTGTTAGAGATTGTGTAAAGGATTAGCAACCTACAACTGATACCATAATTAACCTCTGGACTGCGATCCTTCGGTGGTAGTACAAAATCTATATATATATCAGTGACCACTTAAATTCAGGTTTGCGTGTCTGTTTACTACTCTGTAAGATAAAAGAAATAAGGTTGTAAAGAGACATAATGATTGTTGCGTGTGGTCGAATGGGCCTTTATCGCAGCCTAAACCTGTAAGACAATAAGTTAGAGAGTGCTGACATTTTATATATAGAAAACTAGTGTTTCCCCACGGCTTCGATCGCATTATTGTTGTATTTATCCGTTCCTCGGAAATAATACTGTTTTCCATTTTTCTACTTATCATATATATTAATACGTGAAGCCTAAACTTTGTATCCCTTTTTAACGGAATTGGGCGAACGGATGAACGTGAAATTTGGCATAGTTAAAGTTTATATGGAGGAGAAGAGCTATTTATTATATATAAAATGCATTAGAAGTACAATAAATTAATTAAAATATGCATTACTCACACTACTGCTTCAATTTTACACAACGTATACACACATGTAAATAAAAAAGACATTTTGACATCTGTCAATAAAGGACTTCAAAAAAAGTTGTAAAGGAGGTTGCTATGCTCGACTGTATGTATTATTATATTCTTACGTTCCAATTACCCTTTTTCATTTTACATTGACCCTAATAATATTCAAACTTTAAAAAATCAATGAACTATGGTCGAATGTCGACCACTGGGCGCCCACTAGTTATCATAATTGATTCTTGTTGTTCTTAAACTTTTCAAGCTATTAAGATTTTTTATAACTTTCTATAAAACGAAATAGTTCAAATGAAAGTAAACAACGCGACTAAAAATACAAGTTAATCTTATGAACAAACTAGCTATTGGTCGCGGCTTAGCTCACGTTACTGTAGGATTAAATATACTCTAAGTCCTTTTCTGTTCCTCTAAAAACACGTAAGCGAAATTTCGTATAAACAAACTCACATTCGCATTTATATTTAGCAGTTAGGAAATACAATCTTCTCGTGTTCTTACAGGAGTTATGGTGACCGAACTTAATATGATCTTATCGTTGGTATTAATGCGTAAAAAGCGTTTAAGAAATGTTGCACCTGTTTATCTTGATTATTTACTTATTGGTCAGAGTTACATTAAAATATATGTGTGTCTGCCTATCTCCGATATATGTAATGCATTGATGTGCAGTTTCATAATTCAATGTTTGTCAATTTAACTGGAGACTGTCAATATTGAATGGTAATATTTAAGGACAGTTGCGAGATTTAGCATAATTCTTAGATTAGTTAATGCCATGAGTGTTTGGTATTATTCACGCATCTAATGGATCTGATAGAGGATTGTCAATATATCTTTATTTTTATAGTTCTTGGATAATTCACCATGTTTTAGATATCTCTTTGTGTATAGTTTGCAATTGTTATGTTTAGGTTTCAATCTTGTCTATATTACTATAGTGACATTCGATTGTTTACACGAAGGTCGAATCTGGTTTACGCTTGTACTACGAACCTATTCGAGTTATTGCTTTCTCCATACTGAGGTTAATGTTCGGAATATTATTTGATTATTTACTGTTGTTATTTTTTTTTTATTTGTAGCGTGTTTCAATTGTTTTACTAAATTTGAAGTGTTTCATCGTTTCACAATTAAATAACATAGTATTAGTGTTAAATAAAATATGTTTGAGGGAATAACTTTAACATAGATGCGAAATAATTTGAGTTGTTGACGTTTTGACTTATTAAAGTTTATGTTTTAGACGTTTTGTAGACAAAACCTTTGACTTGCAGGGGCTTAGGTTTACTCCTAGTTAATTTTGAGTTACAGTAAGGTTGAAATAAATAAGAATTATCGTCACAGAGGAAATATTCAAAACAAAAATTGCTTCATCATCTCATTCATTTATTTTCTATTTTATTTTATTAATTTATTGTTATTTTCATAATTTCATTCATAAATATTCACAATAAAATTGAGAATTAAAGAAAAAGTGTAATAGTAAATTAAAACCAAAAGTTTTTTGTTTTTGCATAAAATAATATGTGTGAAACTAAGAGAGCAAATAATTCACCTTGTCATTTAGATTTAATGGCAAATTATTCAAAGACGCGCATGCAGGTTTTGGATCCTGCCTGTGTGAATGATATATGTTGGTATATTTATTTTTAGTTACCTATTTTTACGTTATATATTTTTTCTTGTTAATCCGCGCAACTTCGTTTGCGTGAAATCGATAACCAATCGGTTCTAATTGCATTTCCAAACTCAAAAAATCTTAAAAAACCTAGAACCCGATTACAGGGACTTCCACCGTTTCCAATTGTGAAACCAAACAATTAAGGGACTCACTCAAACACAAACCTAGTTAGTTTAGTGACTGACTGACGCTGTATGACTGTCTGATATACCGAAGAAATTTCGATGAGGTCGATGTAGCGCCATCTGTCATTCAATAACATCAATAATTTCGTTTTGTTTGAAATACGAACGACCATTGAATCATTTGGATATTGTTCATACAAAAATACGAATAAAAATTGGTAGGATGGGGTGACGAAGGTGAAAATTTGGAGTTATAGGTAGATATTTTTTGATGAGAAATAAATAAAAAACACCCTAATCAGCTAGAGGTATAAAATATACTTTACGTCTTATTCTCGTGCCTACCAAATCTACATTTAAATTTCTTAAAAATTGGTCCAGTTATTTTGGAGGATTTCAACCACAAACATCGTGACACGAGATTTTTATATATTACATTTACAACTAGCAGTGCCCACGTGGAATCTAATGTATAAAGTTACAGTGACTAATAAAATCATCTGCATGTCATCATGCGATCATGCATTAAGTCCATTTACTTATCTTTTTTTTTTTTCGAACTGTCTACGCTATTGATCTAGCTAGGCCTTAACAGCTTCACTGGACTGCGCCATTTACTTACGTACTTTTCTCTCGTACATACTTAAGTCGCGTCGTCCTTAAATTTACAATCGCATCTTTAGGAATCAGGGAAAACGGTGTGTATTTATTAGTATTTTTAGTTCACCTATGAGCTTTTTAAATTACACTTAATCGACAAACGAGTTACACTTACATCGCTTAAGGCGCAGGCTACCGTCTTTCAACTTTCCTGCGGCTTGTGTTTTAGTTAGCACCCTCTTTCTTTAGTATAGCAACTTATAGCTGTTTGAGCAACCTGAATGGGATCAGTCTTTAGGCAAGTTATAATAGTTCTGTGGATTGAGTAGGTATATCTTGAGCCTCAATACTTCCATACCTAAATGTTGTCAATATCACGCTTCGAAACAGAACATAGTAGTGCGAATATTTACTAATTTGCGGCAGAAATAGAGTTAGCAGTGGTGCTTAAGCGGTCGGTCCTTGTATAGGCTCCTCCGCTCTCTTATAACTCCCCGTCCAGTTCTAATTTTGAAAACTAACAGCCCGAGTTTTCGCTTAGGCAAAATATCGTAATAATTCCATATATGATAATTTAAAATGTTCGCTTTGCTGAGCTTAAATAGAAAATCAGTGTATTCTGCCCTTTCGGAATATAAGATCTCTTTCTAAACTTAACGTATCTGTATTCTCTTCGATTTTTAGCAGCAACACTTTTTCATGCTTAATAAGAACTCTTTGCGGTTTTAGATACTATTTTATCGAATATCCCATCATTACATAGTATAAAACAAAGTCCCCAACCGCGTCTGTCTGTCTGTCTGTTCGCGATAAACCATTTTTGTGTAATATCAAGAGAGTGGCTGTGTTTACACGTTTCTTCTAGTTTTTCTAGAATAAAATGTTTATAATTCATTCTCAACTATTAAGATTCCCTTCTTTCTATCCAATAATTTAATATTATATGATTTCATATATTACAATTACTCCACATGACGAAGGAGATAGTATAGAGCAAGTCCCTACACAACCATATAGAACACATCATTGAATATAACGCTTTGTTATGGGATAACGAAATCAGGTTAACGTTTCGACGTAATCAGTTCAAAATGTACAACGTAATACTACTCACTAGCTATGCCTGCGATTTCATCTGCATGTATTTCGTATTAATTAACTAATTAGTCATTTAAGTAATATACGTTTATACATGTACTCTTTGAGAAACAGACCTCAATAATATTCAAACTTAAATTATAATAAACTAGCGAGCTGTCCCAGTTTCGCTTGGTTACGATGTACTAATGTGGCGTTTCAAGGGCCTAAAGGATTTAGAACCATTATTTACCCCTCTGATACCTATTTATATTTTATCCAAATCTTTAAAGATTAATAAGGATCATCACCATTCACCAATGGATACAGTGATTCATGAAGAACGTTTTGGTGTGTAATTTGTCAAGGATTTTTTTTAAAATCAGGGCGGGACAACGTCTGCCGTGCCCGCTAGTAAAGTATATTTCAATCATTTTTAGAAATGTCTGTCTGTCTCTCTGTCTGTTTGTATGAACACGCATCACTGCTAAATTACTGGGTTTACAATAGAACCTCACCAAGAAAATCATAAAGCATATCCTCGAGTGTAACTTAGTCTTTGGTTTATTAAAATCAGACCACTCGCAAAAGTTATTGTAATTTGAATGACGGCTCGAGCTAAGTACGAGAAGAAAGAGAAAGAAGAGTAGTAATCTATACTAATATTATAAAGCTGGTGGGTTTGTTTGGTTGAACGCGCTAATCTCAGGAACTACCGGTCCGATTTAAATTCTTTCAGTGTTAGATAGCTCATTTATGGAGAAGTTATATAGGCTATATCATTACGTTAAGACCAATAGGAGCGGAGTACCAATGAAGGATGTTTCAAAATCGTTTTTTTTTTTCCATTTGAAAGCGTCCGCTTCGTGTTAGCGTTAGCCCAAAGTAACTATTCCACGCTGACGAAGTCGCGGGCAGAAGTTAGTATGCAATATCTTTTGAAACGATTTGATGTAAAGAGCAATTAGAATCAACATTAAATGTTCAAAGTAACTTATGTATTTAATTGGATAAGGAGGATTAATACTACACTGCTGAAATCAACGTCTCATTTAAGTAATTATTTTCTAATGATATATAAAAGATAAAAATATTGGTTATTCTAATTAGATTTATTCTTTAGTTCCGCCGTCTAATTGGAGTACTAGATCGTTTTTTTTTCTTAGCTTATTCGTCATATTCTTTTTTGCAAACCCCGTTGGTTTATGAACTGAAATGATTTTACGACTTCAGGTCAATCACCTTATCTGCTCCTTTCATACTGTTTGGTCCTGTTTTACTGTGGCTTCAATATATCCACCGACCTTACAAACGAATAAAGGCAGGTACCTACTCTAAATGACTGCACTCTGTGTCCTTTACACGTAAATCGTGCTTCGACATTTGTGCAACGACATCGCATCTTGATATTAAGAAATGAGTCTTGTAATTTGATACAAATTTTGCCGATAATATATGTATTGTACTTTAAATTTAAAAAAAAACGAGACGTGTCTTAAAGACACACCATAAAAGTGAAACTTATGTATTACAGAAAAACATTTTAATTAAAAAAATACAACTATGAGCCAACGTCACGCGACGTTTCCAGGAGGTTACCCATCCAAATACTGACTTTTTGAATTTTTAGTGAAAAAAAACTATGTGTGTGTTCCTTTTTGAATTTTTTTGTCAATTTTGAAAAAGTCTGAATTATTTAAATTTGATAATTTGTAAATTGAAATTATTAATATTAGTCAGGTCCCAGCAATTATTATATACAGTTTATTAGTCAATTTAAACATATGATTTTACTGTACAAACTACTGTACTACGCAACGCTAGTCTGGTGCAAGCGAACCCATAAGTTTTTCTCCTATCAAAAACCGCTCAACGTGGCTAAAGAAATTTTCACTCCAAAAATATGGCGTCCGGACTATAGACTGCCTTTGCCATGTTGCCACTGGTTTATTTAAAATCTGTTTCTAAGCACCTACCTTTGTATTTTATCGGGTTTATAGGCTTACCTTATTCCCATCTCAAACCACTTCGTAATTTAACGACATACGAGCTTGTGGTCACAGGACAGCATGTTAAATCAATAAAAAAAAACATTATATGTTCGAACCGTCCGTCTCTCGATGAAATGGTTCCATTTATACCCAAAGCTTTCTTTTTTTATAATCAACAGCGTAAACTTGTTCCACCAGGTTGTACTTCTGACCTTGGCATGTTCCGTAACGTGAAAGTTAGCTACATTTAGAACTACCGTTTATCACTGTTAACTTTTAAGTAATATTACGTGTATTTTTACGATCTCTTGGTGGCCCAAGACCCTACCGGCTTGACCATAAAATGCCACCCATACTAACTGTACGGGGAAAGGTCAAGTCACGCGTAAACTTGTCACTTATATTAATTTATTTTTATAGTCTACGTTTTATCATCGTGTGTGTGTGTGTATTTTAATTAAAAGTCTAACTGGTGATCGCGACTTTGCTGTCGTAAAGAAGGTTGCGTTATTTAATAGTACCAACGTATTTTATCTGTATTCAATGTGAGCTGTATTTTTTTAACATTATAATTTAGAATTTTTAATCAAACTTTATAGAAAAGCGTAATTATATGTGATCGAGGTGATACAGTAAAATCCTCTATCAGCTAGTAAGAGTCTTGTCAAAATCTGTGGTGATATTTCGGAGATTAGCCCGGATAAACAATAGGCAAGTAATTTTTTTACATATATGTATTTAAATTTATTCTTATCCCGAAAAAATATGTTTATCTTTATATATCCGAGAGCAATATAAATGTATGAAAAGCTACAAGTCCCGTTATCTTATTATCATTTGATTTTTTGTGCAAAATCCAGTGCTTACTACACATTATGGATAATGCATTGTCAATTCTATGCACGGTCACCGCAATTTGTATTTAATACTGGCTGTTTAAGGTTATATACGTTTATGTAAAAAGTAGATTATCGAGTAATAGTTAGTAGATTCGTATGACGACATATAAGCTAAGCAGGTGCCACTTAGCACTTTTACTTGGTATGAAAAAAAACTAATTGCCTTTAATACGTCAGTTAGTCATTCTGACGTTAAATGTTAGTAAAATATAATGTTCTTCTTAACCCCTATAAAGGTTAAATAATTTCCATTGAATATGTTTAATAGATAAGTTTTTACTTCGAAGCATTCATTTCAAGTTATCAATTGTAATTAATGATTGTTGTTATATAACGTACTAGCTGTGCTGTAGACATTTATTACACTATAGCTGTATAAGAATGTTATGTAAAACGGTTGAGAATAAATATATAGTACCTGGACGACCGAGTCTAGCTCGGTTCTTTAAAAATATTTTTAAATTAAAATAAACTGTTAGGTTTGCATCACAAAATTAGCATGTTCTATCAAAAAAAAAAAATTAAAAAAGATATCTCTCTTTTGGTCTCACTCGGATTCGAACTGGGGTTAGACGGATTTTTGAAGCAGCCGATTTCCATTTGAGCTATTTTTATTTTGACAGCGACGGCGATATTTACTTTTATATTCTAGCTATATTTTTTCATTGCCTGAAAACTCAGATAAAAAAAGTGTTCTATAAACGAAATCTAGCTAGATCGATTTATCGTCTCCGAAACCACCTACATACTAAGTTTCACGGAAAGTAAATTTAAAACTACAAAACACAGATAATCATACTTTTTTTAAATCTCATATTCTCGTTTGGTAACCTTTTAAATGGAATATTGATTTAAATAATCCATCATGTAATTTGAAAAAAAAAACTTAAATACTCGCACAATGATATAACTCTGCCATTTTATTTACATCTCTACATATTATAAAACAAAGTCCTCTGCCACGTTTGTCTGTCTATCTGTTCGCGATAAATTCAAAAACTGGTGAACGGATTTTCATGCGGCTTTCACCAGTAGATAAAGTGATTCATGAGGAAGGATTAGGTATCTAAAAACCTAAAAAAAGCCTTTAAAATTACATAATAATTTGTTGAGGTTTTTTTAAATTATCAGGTCGGGACAACGTGCGCCGAGCCAGCTAGTAGAACATAATTTGTAACTTTTCTTCTAATACAAATACAAGAATTCAATGAAAGGATACTGTGTTTTACAGATATGTACAAGTATCGGATACGTCTGACTAAGCGTTGGAATATTTGTTTTTCTTTTTTTCGATATAATATTGAATATATTTTAGTTAATGCTTTATTTACATCGAACCTTATATTGTGGTCACGGACATTTTGATGCACCACGTTTCGGGCCATAAATTAGATGAAGGCAATGAAATGTTATTTTTATGAATCCTGCTTCTTATTTACATTAAAACATATCGAACTATTCTTGTGTTAACAATAATATTTTTACATATGATAATATCAATAATTTAAATTATATTTCCTCGTACTAATTTAAATTAACTTCATATATTCAAACTTTTATCTACCAAAAAAGGTTGAATTTGCTTCCTAAAAAGTTTAAGTATGAGATATTAAATACAAGCATATACAAACTATTTACATAAAATATTATTAAAACTTGTAAGTAAATCGGTGTTGCTACAAAATTGTCCAAACACTTCCTCCGTGAATAACGAGACTTGTGGCTATTATTACCATGGAACTAATTAAACTATTGTTTCGTTCAAATACACACTTGTATACGATTTCTTCGGACAGAATGCAACAAAAAATTTAGCGTCCGAATCACAAGGTGACTTTATTTTTGTTACGATCTGATGTTCATGGAAGATTAACGCTTCGTGGTCGGTAAATGCGTGTAAAGTTGATTACCGGTAGAAACTCCGAAAAATTCCTAATTAGCATAGTATTTTACTAGGCTGTTGACTCATAATTATATGTAAAAAGAACCTACAATACTTGAAGTTGATCGATGGAAATTAATAACAAAATACCAAAGTAATTATTCTTTTATTAAATAGTTTTTTTCCATTAAAATGACAGATCTTAAGTTATTAATAGATACACTATCGTGTCTCATAAGTGTATGGAAAAAGAACCTACAATACATGAAGTTGATCGATGAAAATTATTAACAAAATGCCAAAATACTTATTTTTTTATTAAATCGAAATTTCCATTAAAATGGCTGACCTTAAGTTATTAAAAGACTATCATTACTATTCTAAAGTAAAATAATGTATTTTTCGACCGTGACTTAAGCATATTATTTCCGTAAAACGAATAGTTTGTCCTCACTGAATTATTATATTTTCCGTCTTCAATAGTATTATATTAAATACTGAAGGAAAATTTGCACTATACGATCTCATAAAATTTGTGTATAAAACAATCTCCCCGCGCCGGCTTCGCACGGTGAACTAACAAAGAAAATGTGAGCAAATATTCCGTTTACAGTAGGACCATGTAATTAAACAAACTGAAGAACTGAACGTTAATATGTCAATCCTGTCAATATTTTTCAAGATCTCGCTTCTGGTAGGTGGTAAACGCTGAATCTATTACTGGTTTCAGCATGAATGGGTCGGCACGCCCGGGATACTACCACCCGACCCTCAGAAACACCGATTTCAAGTAACAATGCTTGCATCGTTGTATTTTGTTCGGTCAGTGAGAGCACCGGAGGCCCACCTCCCCTCTCCCCGCTCTCTCCCCTTCCACTAATTCCCCTCCAAATATAGGCTGACAACGCACTTGCGATTCCGTTGGTGTTGTTAGTGTCTATGGACGGCGGTGATCACTTAACATAGGTTATAGAGGTTATATAGGTTTATAAAACTGGATATTCAACACCATTAGACCGATCATCATGGACAACTTGCACACATAAATATTTTTATAGAGAAGGTTTCTATGCCAACCATTTTATTATAACTCGCTACTAGGTAGTGCAAGTCTATATTTTATTGCTATTAATTTACTATATTGTAATTTATATCGGATAAATTCGCGAGCACCTATATATTAGGTCTTTACCTATGAAATTGCCGTTTTGTATGAAACAATTTAAACGATTTTTTTTCATATATTTTTTATTCGTATTAATCGAAGTAATCACCCATGCAATCAAT
Organism: Antheraea pernyi; assembly: GCA_015888305.1. Classification (NCBI taxonomy): domain Eukaryota; kingdom Metazoa; phylum Arthropoda; class Insecta; order Lepidoptera; family Saturniidae; genus Antheraea; species Antheraea pernyi. The sequence continues at coordinate 104,455 of MU159410.1, read as the reverse complement.
GCATCTTTGCCAAAGCAGTGGCAGTTTATTGATGCCCTTCTTAAAGAAATCAGCTGGACGGGAGGCAACAAATTCTTCAAAGGCATTTTGTACTGCCTCTCGGGTATTGAATTTTTTTCCCGCCAAGGAGTTATCCAAATTCTGGAAAAAGTAGTAGTCTGTAGGCGCAAGGTCTGGTGAGTAGGGCGGATGACGGAGAACTTCCAACCCCAGTTCTTGCAACTTGGAGACCGTCTGCTGTACAGTATGAGGTCGCGCGTTCTCGTGCAGGAGCAGCGGAGAAAAACGATTAACCAATGCTGGTTGGAGATGTGCCAGTTTCTCCATCATTGTGTTCAGTTCTTCACAGTACACATCTGCAGTAATGCTCACCCCGTTTGGTAAGAATTTGTGATTAATCCACCGGCGCTAGTCCACCAAACAGTGACCATCACTTTTCTAGAGGTAAGTTTTCGTTTTCGTTGTTTAGGTGGTGAACCAGGATCCAACCAACTTGCTGAGCGCTTGCGGTTATCAAACAGAATCCATTTTTCATTGCAGGTAACAATGCGGTTCAAAATTCCTTCATTTGTGTGTCTGTTGAGCAGTGCAAGGCACGTCTCGACGCGTACTTCGCGCTGGCGATCATTGAGTTCGTGGGCACCCATTTGTCAAGCTTTGTTACCTTGCCAATTTGACGCAAATTCAGCCCTAGATTGTGCATCATCAAATGACTACTTTTGGAAAAAGAATTCCATGTTTTTAAAATAAATATATTTGAAATTAGAATTCTTGGCCAAACAAAAATTATTTTGATTTGCCAGTACTGCAGAACGACAATTTCATAGGTAAAGACCTATTATATATATTTTTTTTGATGTCATCAGCAGGCAAGCGAACAGGTGGGTCACCTGATGTTAAGTGATCACCATCGTCCATAGACACTAGCAACACCAGGGGAGTCGCAAGTGCGTTGCCAGCCTGTGTATAGGGGAGGGGTAGAGAAAGGGGAAAAGAAGGTGGGCCTCCGGCGCATATATATATACATATTATAATAGTTAACCATTCATGCACAAACCATTTACTTTATTATAGGCAACCGATCTTTTAAATTATTACTGCCATTGCCGAGTAGGTAATATTACAAGTGTCTTGTGATAATTTCAATGTTCTAACAAGATGGTGGCTCTTTTGTTAGAACTTCCTATGGAGTTTTTGTGGTATCTCAGTATTCATGCTCTGTGGTATTATTTCCCATCCAATTATGGAGAATAACCGAACTACATTACGTAAAACACCACCAATATTACAAAGTATAGAGTCAAATAATAGATTATGAATAAAATATAAAACCCACTAAATAACTAAGATCCCGCCAAAAACTCAACCACTGACTTTAAAGCATAAATAAAAAGGACAAATAACTAAATTCATAAAATATATATATTTCATTTCAAGTTAATATATCTAATCCACGCCATAGAATGACATAATTTTCAAAAATATTCGCGCACGACTATATCTTGTAGCAATCATATAACAAGACTATGTAGCGAATAAAAAAAACTATAAAATTTTGCATGATCTCATAGTATAATTTGTCTCGATTCCAAACAATTTTGCGTCTTTAACTGTTTTTTTTTTTAATTCATGCTACGTGCTCTTGTCGTGTTGTTCCGAAAATATAAAAAATATGTTAACGCAATCTAAAGTGATGTTCGTATGCAACATAAATACGTAGTATAACTAAGCTATTTATATGCAAGTCGTGCGAGCTATGCGTCTATGCTGAGTCACTTTATTCATACATTGACATTACAACTTACGCCAATGGACAATCAACGTCACAAGATATCATCGTCCTGAGCGTACAGATGTGAAATTAAGTAACTATTTTGTTTCCTGCAAACAATTAAAACAGTCGTCGTGAGACTCATTTTGTATATTTTATTACTATTCAGTTCTCGAACTTTTTTTAAATTCGCTTGTCGTGTTTTTTCCACTGACACGCATCTAAGCAACCTCAATTTTTTTTTTCTTTTTTTTTTCGAACTAACTACGCTATTGGCCTTTTTGGAGGCCTCTACAGCTTCACCGGACCACTAAGGCGAGCACTTAAGGCACTCAGCCGATTTTATTTGGGCAACTAGCTCAAGGGTGCGCGGCACACCTCGGCTTGGGCTGTTGCTGTTACCTCGGATCTGACCTAGCTAAACTATTCTAAGCTATTCATACATATACTCGTTTGTGAGTCATACAATTGAGATTCCATGATTCACAAACGTTTACATGTATATCTGATGTGAAACGAACTAAACTACTCGATTCAGTTCGGTTAAGGGAAAAAAAAGTAAAACCCTTCCACTATGTGTGTAATGTGTGCACGTATGTGAGGTGATCTCATGTGTGTACAAGTGATGTGGGTGAGTCACTGTATCGCGATAGTGACAGCTTGAGGGCTCCATCCGGGGACGCAACCTCAATTGTCTGTAAAAGTATATTTATACATATTACCAGTGGCGAATTTACCAGTAGGCTGAGTAGGCTGGAGTCTAGGGCGGCAGATTTTAGGGGCGGCAAATTTGGGGCTAATTTTTTTTATGTCTTACAGAAATTAAAAAGTATGTTATATTTACGAAAGTGACCCATCGACACCATAGTTCAAGATCATAGTAATTACGGGAAAAGGTTGGTGTAATTAGAGGTAGATAGAACATAAGCAATAACGTTGCCATTTCAGTGGCAGAAAAAAAAATGTACTTAATATGATTATGAATTAAGGTATCGAATTGTAGAGGTCCTTAGGGGTGGCAAAATGTGAATACCCTACAGGCGGCAGAGTTGTAAATCGGCCACTGCATATGACGACAATTTCACTACAAAGCTTGGAACTTGAATTTTATTTTTTTCTCGATCTGACTACGCTATTAACCTAGCAAGGTCTTAACAGCTTCACCGGACTACAAGCTCGGAACTTCAATATTTGATGCCAAACTGCGCTACAAATTGACAGCGAATCCCTGCCGCAAATAGCAAAATTATAGTTTAGGAAGGAAAACTTTTTAAATTATGTAATGAGAATATTTCTATGTATAATGATGACACTGAAATAATAATTATTTGGCAAAATCTTTAATTCTGAGTGACGGAACTTCGATCGGCACTTTTTACTCGTATTTCAATAATGTCATATAACGCCAACTGACAAAATTTTGAGGTTCCAGTAGATTATCATCCATTGGCAGCAATATATGTACCAAAAAAATTTACGAGATGGTTATATGGCATTATCATATATAAAAGAAGGTTATACAATTATATTTTTTTGGTAAAATCGCGTTTCTTCTGGATATACAGTCACATAAATAAATTTAAAAAGTAAACCCGTGTTTAAATACAAAATTGGATCCAAATTTTTAGAGCCATTTTCGGAATATAAGAAATAAATTTATATGTAAACAAGGATTACTCTTTCAAATTTTAAGATTAACATTTTAAGGACACATTCGCTGGTTACAGTTTGATCGCAATCTTTGTTACTCCTCAGCATAAAGTTTTTCAAATTTTTATGTCAATTTACATCAATTTATTCGCGACAACGGTTTGGTTTAATTTGCAGTATATTTTTTATATCACAAATCGGTTATTTGGGTAACTAGTGCGATATATCTAATCCAATATTCAATATTATGAATGTTAACGAATACTCGAGAGAAGTCAATCATATTGTGAAATAAAACAGGATACTTTTTATTACCCAGCAATGCGAGTTGATTATATATTACAAGGGGCGTTTAAAAATCCTTGACGAATTATATACCTAAAGCTTCCTCATGAATCACTTTATGTACTGGTGAAATTACGATCAGTAGTTTTTGAGTTTATCGCGAACAGACAGACAGACGTGGCAGAGGAATTTGTTATATAATATGTAGTGATATTTAGTCCTCGTCAATCTTTTTGGCCACTCTGAGTATAGCCGAAAGTTCGGACTTCACATAATATCGTTAAAAGTTTTAATACAAAGTTAAAATATCATTAAAGGAAACTGAAATTAGCGTTTATTTATTCCTAAGCTGTTTCGATGCTATACATATAATACAATACGTATTTATACTGAAATTTGTGTTTTGCGCACCTATGTTCAGAGCGGTCAAAAAGTTTGGCGCGGATGTATATTATAATTTCACTTGAAAATTTTAGTGACACGAGCGAAACGAATTTAATTCGCTTTGTGATTAGTTCGGTTTATGTTGCATGAATAAATAATTTATAATTAACGACATTATCTTGAACTAATCTTATATTAACTATATAATAGCATAATTAACGATTGTATATATTTACGTTTTTATGCATAGTGACGATATGCAGCGTAGTGATGTTTCAATTCTTATATCATACTAGCGGGCCCGGCAGACGTTGTCCCGCACTGATTATAAATAAATCCTTGACAAATTATATACCAAAACGTTCCTCATGAATCACTTTATCCACTGGTGAAAACCGCTTGAAAATCCGTTCAGTAGTTTTTGAGTTTATCGCGAACAGACAGACAGACAGACGCGGTATGGGGACTTTGTTTTATACTATGTAATGATCTATATTATGAAATCTATAATTATGTCTATACACATTTATTTCATATATAAATATCTATTATATCTTAGATATTTATACTTCTATAATATCTATACTAATATTATAAAGCGTAAGAGTTTGTTTGCTTGAAAGGGCTAATCTCAGGAACTACTGGTCCGATTAAAAAAATTTAGTGTTAGATAACTTATTTATCGAGGAAGGCTATAAGCTATATATCACGTTAAGACCAATAAGAACGGAACATCAATGAAGAATGTTTCAAAATCGGGGTTAACGAACGTATTAAAAATATTTTAACCTACGTAAACGAAATCGCGAGTTAAAGTTAGCGTTATACCCAAAGTAACTATTATGCGCAGACGAAGTCGCGGACAGAAGCTAGTCTAGTCGTAAAATATGAGTAAAAATAAAATTACCAGACGAAAATAATTAATAAGAGTACGTAAAAAACACGCAGAGGCGAGGGTGCAGCTGTTTCATGCATGTTTTACAGACGTTGACTAATGGTGTCCAATACCTACATAATCGCGTCCGTGGGTTTTTCTAATGTTCTCCAATTACGTATTATGAAGTTTTTTATACTTGATAGGTTTTAGCTTTCGACACAGTCTATCTGATGTTAAGTGACGATTTGCTCTATGATGGTAAACACGCTACACGCTAAATTTTGGGGTGTAAGATTTTTTTTTTTCGAACTGACTACGCTATTGGCCAAGCAAGGTCTTAACAGCTTCACCGGACTACTAAGGCGAGCGCTTAAGGCACTCAGCCGATTTTATTTTGACAACTAGCTCAAGGGTGCGCGGCACACCTCGGCTTTGGCTGTTGCCTGATACATGCATTTCGCGACCTATGTGAGCTAAGCTAAGTATTCATATATATATGAGTTGTTGAAACATATATGTGTACCTGTTTCAGGATTTTTCAATACGAACATGTTTATGTTCGTATGATTTTACACACAAGTGTTACATTAAAGTAAAATAAAAGTAGCCTTTTTTTTTCTCCATGGGGGAATCCCTAACGGATATCCATCTCACCGGGCAGCAGAGGATGGATATGCCCGAGTCGCACGGACTAAAACCCCATGGTACCTTCTTACACCTTTTGGCCGGAGGAGCAGGGACTGTCTAATCGACACTACATCTGCTCCTCCAACAGGTATTGTCCCCTCCTAAGGGACCCAAACTGCGGCCTGAGGGGTCAAGATGGTGGACCCCTCAAGGGGAAATGGGTGTTATTCCCCCTAACGTGGTGCACCCTGCTACATAACGAAAGAGGCAATGGCGAAAGCGCGGTGGTAGGGTTTTATAGCCTGACTGGGTCGCAACCACCATGTATATGGCGAAAAAGCCCGTTATAGTGATTCGCTTCTGTGGGTCGCGTTTCGGGATCAGCCTGTGCTGTACTGTGCTTACTATCAGACATAGTGCAGTCGTTTGTCATTTTGCCGTGCTACAATAAAAAAAAACCTAGAGAGAGACTAATCCTCAAGTCAGCCGACGGTAGACACAAACAAGTGCGACAGATTTCTAACCTGACGGTGATAACTAGCCAGGCGGGTTTAGAAAAAGCACTACCAGCAATGCTATGGTTCATTATGTTTATCCTTCACCGAAAGATCCATCTCAGTAGCAAGGATTATTAGTACCTACATAATACGGTGTCCGAACACCGCTTCTGTGGGTCGCGTTTCGGGATCAGCCTGTGCTGTACTGTGCTTACTATCAGGCATAGTGCAGTCGTTTGTCATTTTGCCGTGCTACAATAAAAAAAAACCTAGAGAGAGACTAATCCTCAAGTCAGCCGACGGAAGACACAAACAAGTGCGACAGATTTCTAACCTGACGGTGATAACTAGCCAGGCGGGTTTAGAAAAATCACTATCAGCAATGCTATGGTTCATTATGTTTATCCTTCACCGAAAGTTCCATCTCAGTAGCAAGGATTAGTACCTACGTGATACGGTGTCCGAACGCGCTGTAAACAGCAAACATCGCTTTTCAAGTAAAGCTTATCCAATAATAAATCTATTGCTTAGCATACATTAAAGGCATACATTTGTTGTATTGTTAGTCAACGTTTTAGGCTTAAGGGTTTAATATAAAGGAATTATTGCATTCAAAAGCTAAGGTGCGGTTACGTACATTGCATGTCACCCTACGTATTATGTGCGCATCGGCACAGTTGAATTAAATTTATATTTATTAAATACTTGTATTGTCAGTCACGTTCAAACAATATAGGTTGCACAACAATACAATTGTAACAATAATAGCAAATAAACGAATTGTGACCTAACAAATTAGCAGGTGGTAGAGGTACGGTGAAGCTATTACTGGATTCAGCATGAATGGGTCGGCGCGCCCGGGGTAGTAACACCCTCTCACAGAAAACCGCTGTAAAGTAACAATGCTTGCCATTGTTGCGTTTCGTTCGGTCAGTGAGAGCGCCGGAAGATCACCTCCCCTGCTCCCCTAAACACAGGCTGGCAACGCACTTGCAAATCCCCTGGTGTTGCAAGTGTCTATGGGCATTGGTGATCACATAACATCAGGTGACCCGACCCACCTATTCGTTTGCCTCTAGATATAAAAAAAAAAACAACTTTATTCCCACAAACGGGCACCCCAAGAACATATGTTAACAAAGACTTGCTCCTCTCCCTAACAGCTAACATAGCCTTAAAAAATGTAGGATGATTCCAATATATAAAATTTTATTATTAAGCGACCATGACATTAGAATGGGTTATTTGAGAGATGTCTTCGTGTTTAAGTAAACAATTTAAACTTTAGGCGAAGGTTAACTTGACGAATTCACCCGACGCGTGACGTCCGTTCAATCATGCCTTTTGTAGTGTATAAAAAAAATCATTCATGGTCTCCGGTCAAACAAGTCGGTCTTTGTTTTATTCCGGTAACTTTTGCAATTTTAATTTTATTTAAAAAAAGATGCATTCATAATATTAAGTAATCCATTTCATAGAATATACTAATATATAGATATAGGTAAAAACATATTTTATACTGTGATCTATTTGTATTCGTTACAACAGAAGTTCTTTTTCTCTATGTATAGGAATAAATTTTAACATTAAGAATTTTATACAAAATATACATGCTTATTTTCGTATGTCAGATAACCCTACGCTTTATCTTAATATAGTGAAAATTATTATATTAAATTATTTGGTTATTAGGTTTTATGAATCATGAAATAAACTTGTCTTCAATATAAGTTATAAATAAGAATATATTTCATATAAAATATATGATTTGAATCTGATTCTCTGAACATTGATTGTAAGACACAGTATTAAGTACTTCAATCAAACGTTTTATGTATATCTATACAATCTCTAGTGTCTAACGGTCATTTCAAGGAACAAAAGTTTGCAGTACGGAAAACAAAACTATCGATTTCTCAGTGTTTGGAATTTCCAATACATTATTGACTGACGTGAAGCTTATACCGAAATTCTTCTTCAGGAGGAAACCTTTGTCAATTGGAATATTAAGACGGTGTTATTTAATATATTTCCAGTGTTTTTTTATACACTTACACTACTCTCCTATAATTAAAAAAATGTTCAGACCTCTTTTAATTTAATATGGTATTTATTAATTAAAAAAAATTAATACATAATATGATTAACGTTAGATTAGTTAAGGAAAAGAACATTAGCGACTATAATTTGTCGTATTTTGAATGTTTAAGTGTCTTATTTAGACTGATATTTTTTGTAAATAAAGATATAAAATGTTAATTCATCACTTTAATAAATATTATAACCTATAACGTCTTGCTCACCTTTTATTTTGTTTTTATTGCACAACTTTTGCATCAGTTTAAATAAATTTATAAACACACGCTCTTGTACGTAAACTATTGCATGTACTGAACACGAGCCAAACGAAAATGTACGAAAATATATTAACGATCGTCATTTTTGCGAAAATAGATACGTAAGTAAGAGCTTTTTCTTGAATGCCAACTTTAGGTCATTTCATAGGTACATATTACGAATACATTTGTTATTTTTTGTTACCGAGACATATGTGAAGAATGGCCTCGTGGCATATTTGAAGCCTGACTGAAAATGACTGAGATGTCTCTAGGTTCGATACTCGCAAATAACATATTTTATGGCTGACAGTAAATATCAAGTCGGTGTTCAATGCCTAAGTCCACACTAAACATTATAGGCTATTATTGGGAATAACTTGTCTGTCTGTCTGTTTATTACATTTTTATTACTAAAGTTGTGAACCGATTGCGATAAAATCCGTTATATAGTTTGTCATGTACCTGAGAAAGCGCATAAGCTACTTTCATGTGATGATGTATTATTATATATTTCTTTATTTTTCTGGAATAACACAAATTAGGTAATTCGACCCTTAATTTCACTTTAGTTTGTGGATAAATTTCGTAATCTTCTCTAACAGAACGCTACCTTAAAAATGTATGTAAGCATAATTTTGAATACCCTTTTTCGAACACTTTCACACACTTCTTATAAGAAGGTCAAAACTTTAAAGGTTGTAAATTTAGTAGTTATTAAAATTGGAAATCTTTATTGACTTTTAACATTTCATTATTATTATTACAAAGAAACAGTTCCTCGACACAAATGATGAACAATAATAAAGGTCGTAACGTACATAATTACAACAAATGAAAGGTCGTATTACCGGTAAGGAAGGAAGCTCAGCTACTGCAATTCATTTAACCCTTAATGTTCATAAGGTACTGTTTCTGTTACAAAAGTAACCTTTATATTATACGGTATATTTATTATATTATTTCTGTTTACAACTACCTGCCTAACGCAATATCAGAAGTTGGGTAATGTGTTTATTTATTATCCTAATATGTTAGCTATTAGGTACATATTTTTATAAGTTTTTTCGTTTTGCACATGTGTGGGAAATTTTAATAGGTAATTAATTTTATTTTGTCATAGTCTGAATGTCATAGAGAATCTGTTGGTATTTTTAGCAGTTAACACGTGCCTGATGTTGCGGATCAAGGGAATAAATTTTGCGATCAAAACTGTCTACAAGTTATGCAGTCTAGAAGTATTGTCTTCGACCAAAAACTTCAATAAGATTAGCTACGTCTGAGCGGTTTGTTAAAACTGTGTGAACATGACTAAAAGCAACTAGTTCTGAGTTAACGTAACTCGGCGATTAGAAGTTTGTACAATGCCTTGTGTTTCGTACCTAAACAACGCATAATTAGATCGACTATTGGGCGTCCAATGGTCTACATTCGACCATAGTTCATCGATTTTTTAAAGTTTGAATTTTATTAGGTTTAATATCATTGATGATGTATTATTATATATTTCTTTATTTTTCCGGAATAACACAAATTAGGTAATTCGACCCTTAATTTCACTTTAGTTTGTGGATAAATTTCGTAATCTTCTCTAACAGAACGCTACCTTAAAAATGTATGTAAGCATAATTTTGAATACCCTTTTTCGAACACTTTCACACACTTCTTATAAGAAGGTCAAAACTTTAAAGGTTGTAAATTTAGTAGTTATTAAAATTGGAAATCTTTATTGACTTTTAACATTTCATTATTATTATTACAAAGAAACAGTTCCTCGACACAAATGATGAACAATAATAAAGGTCGTAACGTACATAATTACAACAAATGAAAGGTCGTATTACCGGTAAGGAAGGAAGCTCAGCTACTGCAATTCATTTAACCCTTAATGTTCATAAGGTACTGTTTCTGTTACAAAAGTAACCTTTATATTATACGGTATATTTATTATATTATTTCTGTTTACAACTACCTGCCTAACGCAATATCAGAAGTTGGGTAATGTGTTTATTTATTATCCTAATATGTTAGCTATTAGGTACATATTTTTATAAGTTTTTTCGTTTTGACCATGTGTGGGAAATTTTAATAGGTAATTCATTTTACTTTGTCATAGTCTGAATGTCATAGAGAATCTGTTGGTATTTTTAACAGTTAACACGTGCCTTATGTTGCAGATCAAGGGAATAAATTTCGCGATCAAAATTGTCTACAAGTTAGGCAGTCAAAAAGTATTGTCTTCGACCAAAAACTTCAAAAAGATTAGCTACGTCTGAGCGGTTTGTTAAAATGTCGTGGACATGACTAAAAGCAACTAGTTCTGAGTTAACGTAACTCGACGATTAGAAGTTTGTACAATGCCTTGTGTTTCGTACCTAAGCAACGCATAATTAGATCGATATGCGAATCCACGGAAGTTGGCCTATTATTATTATTGTTTGTTTGGTTGAACGCGCTAATCTCAGGAACTACTGATCTGATTTGATTTCTTTCAGTGTTATATAGCTCGTTTATGGAAGCTATATATCATCACGCTAAGACCAATAGGAGCGGAGCACTGATGAAGTATGTTTCAAAATCGTTTTTTTTTTTCGTTTTGAGAACTTGTACTGCGTATTAGCGTTAGCCTAAAGTAACATTTCCACGCGGACGAAATCGCGGGCAGAACCTAGTACATAATATTTTAACTTCATTACATAAATGTACATTACATAAATGTACATTACATAAATGTACATTACAAGTTAGTTATTGATTATATTACTAATATAAAAAAAGCTGATGAATGAATATCATTGGATAATTTATTTTAAATTCAATAATCTTATATTAAGTATTTAACGGCGCGTCCCGACCGTGAAGCAATCGACTTCTGTGGCACTAAACTTCACGAATTAAACACAAGTTAAAACAACAAGTCGACGTTAACCCGACGTCTAATTATCGGTATCCGGTTTACCCGTTAACCGAGAGACCGTTACTATAATTTCGTCTATTTCTGTTCCAACTCGAGTTGTGGCGTTTAAGTGATTATATGAAAATTGTTGGTGATTATTTATATATTTAATAAGGACGTCTAGCGAACTTTAATAATGATACATGGAATTGTTAATGTTTTTAGTAACATTCATTGTTTTTTTCATTAGTTTTAGTAGAATCTGTTTTATTGTGTTTTGAAAAAAATATGTAGTGTATACCGACGGTGGAAAGTTGCAAAATCTGTTATTTGCCTTTCCAACAACAAGGTAATGCTATTACAAATCAAAATATTTGTTGCCGCCGAGATAAGTATATTGGTGTTTAATTTTTTTATAGATAATCTTAATTTTAAGTTATATAGCCTACGCGGTGTAGTATCTAATACGTTTAGCATTTAATGGGAGCTGGCCCACCTAGAACGCTTGATCTTAGAATTTAATTTTAAGGGTAAGTAAATACACGAATAATATGATTTTTTTACTAGTATATTATTCTTCAAAGTATACTTCGTTTTAATAAGAATAGAATTTGGCCACATTCATGTTTTGTTATGTGACAATTTGGTCCAAGATACGCCTAGAGAAAGTGTCTGTATTTGCCAGAACTTTCTGTAGGTGCTTGGCGACAGATTTTCATTTTATAGGTTGTAACTATCCAAAGGGGATTTAAAAAAATACCTACCACCATGTTTTTATGTTGTCATGATGTTTTCGTTCAGTTCATTCAGATTTGAACCCATGTCGACCAGCATAATATGGGAATACTATACCACTGAGGCAGCATTGTATCGTTTAGGAAAATATAAAGCGAATGTTAGATTAGATTAGAAATTAGATAAGCAACGAAGTGTTCAAAGTATACTTCGTTTTAATAAGAATAGAATTTGGCCACATTCATGTTTTGTTATGTGACTATTTGGTCAAAGATACGCCTAGAGAAAGTGTCTGTATTTGCCAGAACTTTCTGTAGATGCTTAGCGACAGATTTTCATTTTATAGGTTATAATTAACTAAAGGGGATTTAAAAAATTACCTACCACCATGTTTTGATGTTGTCATGATGTTTTCGTTCAGTTAACTCAGATTTGAACCCATGTCAATCAACATAATATGGGAATACGATACCACTGAGGCAACATTGTATTATTTAGGAAAATATAAAGCAAATGTAATTATTAGATAAGCAACGATGTATCGAAAAAGCAATAATATAAATAAAACAATAAATATTCCTACTTTATTACTTTTACAGTCAAGTAGCCTATTAATAAAACAATTCGATTTAAGACGGTGGATAGATAACTATATACTAGATAACTAGTGACAGCTATAGCTTTTTAATTCGTCATGGAATTAAATATGGATATATTTTTTTTACTTTCATCTCTAAACATAATCGGTGTTATTATAAGAAAGTTAAATACGTATTGTAGGGAAAAAATGCCCAAATCATTGTATTTAAGTTCTACAAGCAGAACGCATTTAATGTGGGTTTTTTTTATTTATAAATCCGAATGAATCCGTATTGATATATAAAAACCCATATATCAATGGGAATCCTACTTTATTACTTTTACAGTCAAGTAGCTTATTCATATAACAAAAATATCGATTTAAGACGGTGGATAGATAACTAGTGACAGCTATAGCTTTTTAATTCGACATCGAATTCAATATGGATATTTTTTTTAAACTTTCATCTCTAAACATAATCGGTGTTATTACAAGAAAGTTAAATACGTATTGAATACTTGCTTTAAAAGGTTTGAGTACTTTCGTATTAAGAGCACCGCGCTCGCCGAACGTTCGACATTTTGCTCTTTTATATCGCTTTGGTTAGGTTAGACTTGCGAAAAAGGATAACGCGAACCTACTTTAGAAGTCGGCAAGCGCGGTGCATTTAATACGTAAGTACCCAAACTTTTTTAAAGCGATTAATCAATACGTATTTAACTTTTTTGTAATAACACGGTATATGTATTCAATAAACAACTGTCAAAAGTTCACTAACTATGCGTATATGCATGATGCTCTATTTATTGTATTTACCAACTAAATCTTTTCTGCAATCGAGCACAACCAAGTATGAAGGTGTTTTGATAAAACGTAATATAATTTTTTTCTGTGAGCAAGTATTTCCTGACTAGCGATCTGAGTAGGAAGTTAGACAAAAAAGATAATTATAAAATTGCTGATTATTTATCGAGCATTCATCCCATTGGCCAAAAAGTACCGGATGAAATAAGTAATATTCCAAGTAATCATCTGCAGAGTTTGCAAATAAGTAAAAACTCTTTGGTGCGCCGCAATTAAAGTTAGTTCTTTTTTCTGAATTTAGATGTTAAAGGCTAAAAGCTTATCGAAAATATGCAAGGTTAATTAAACATTTACATATCCTTTAACGAAGATATGTTTAAAAGTAAAGAGTTGCATTATGAAGTATGTTTGTTTAATACCGGCTTTATAAATACATTAATTATCTAGGTATGTAACGTTGAAAGGTTATATAACAAGATTCTATAATATTTCTGTATATAGTTAACGGAAAGAACAATTCTAATTAGAATAATATGTTGAAGAGCAACCCAATAACGGCGATTTTTTTTCAAATTAACTTTTTTTATACTTTATCGGCGTTATTACAAAAAAGTTAAATACGTATTGAATACTTGCTTTAAAAGGTTTCGAAGTATATGCATCGCGGTCGCTAAATGTTCGCCATTTTGCTCTTTTGCCTCCCTTTGGTCACGTTAGGTTAGACTTGCGAAAAAGGATACCGCGAACTTGCCTCGGGCGAGCGCGGTGCATTTATTACGAAACCTTTTTAAACCAAGTATTTAATGCGTATTTAACCTTTTTGTAATAACACCGTGTAGGTTTTATTTATTTATACATTATGCCTTAAATACGCAATGGCGGACTTAATGCCGAAGGCATTCTTTACCAGTCAACCATTTTTAGCATTTGACCGCAATCTTACCTTATGTTAAATATTTAATTGTTATTTAATATTTATTTGTTAATTGCCTGGATGTTTAATATCTGTCTATATACCAGGTGAATATTTAAAGGTTAACACCCTTCAATCCTGTGGTAGTTCATGGTCACATTTAACATATAAAATAATAATATCAAAACACATACTAGTAAACAACAAAGAGAACTTTGGATAAAGTTTGTTCTAAAACTTTTAAAAGTATGGGAACGATAAAAAAATCACTAAGAAAAGATAATTTACAAATACAGTGTAAACTCTATATAGCAACCCTTAAAGAACTGCGCATTTTATGATAATTAATATCCCATATGGAAAGTTAAGAAAAGAAAATATAAAGAGAAGAAAATTAATATTCCACTATAAATAAATATTTTAGTAAAATTAAGCATAAAAAGCCAAGTGATTTCGATGTTTTACGGAGTTTGTCATTACGTCGAATAACGCTAAATAGGCTACATTATAATCTACATAAAATACGTAGTAATCATCAAACAGTAAAATTGTTTTTAGAGAACAGAATGGCAGGTACGAGGTAGTAAAAAATAAAATAAGATTTGAATCTACTGATGAGCTTCGTGAACATAATTATCGCATAAACATAATACCATAATATAATTTAACGGTAGTAATATTACGTGACAGTCATAATAAATATTATCTTCTCAACTTGAACGTGCTCCGAACAAATGTTACCGTAATCGCTTCATAACCAATAATTTTATGGAATATAATCATTATACACATTTATATCATTTCGATAAAATCAGAATATGTACTTCTTCTTTTATCGTAAAATGTCCTGTGATGACTTCAATGTTCCTAACAAAATGGTTGCCCTTGTTTTTAATTTTCGAATACTGGTTAGATATGCTGTTTCAGAATTGTCAGATATATTTTAAAAATGGAACATTCGTGCTTTCCGACTATAAAAAAGAAATGCATTTCAATGAAGGAGTGATCGCAAAGGGCAGCTAGAGTCGCGAGTATCGCGTTGCACCGTTGTGATTTCGTGCCAGCCATTGATATATACAAACCCAAGACACACAGTCTTTTTATTTAGCGCTCAAAACTGTCCCGCAACAACTCCTCAATATACATACATGGTCATAGTTATGCGATACACTTATGAGTTTGCAAATTCGACTTTACCGGAATGATTTAAAGCTGTTTCTACAAGGACGCAAGATACGCGAGACTATTCGAAATGAGTGCATAATCCAAAATTATGCACTTATTTTTGTGTGCCGACTGTGAGACATTAATTGTCTATCTTGGGGTTTTGTGTATCAATGGTGCTAGCAGAGATCTTCAAAATTCTGCAAAAATTGAAAATCACACTACGGTTATGGTACACTGAAGATTCAAGCTTCGAAGAACATAAAAGGAGCGACCGACCTCGCGCAGTTAGGGCACTAGCGGCCCTCAAACCAGTGAAGGCGTGAATCGAACAGTAATCCGGTGAAGCTGTTAAGACCTTGCTAGGTCAATAGCGTAGTCAGTTCGAAAAAAAAAGCGTGAATCGAACCAAATGTAGTGCGTAAGCAATAAACCCTTGCTCTTCACATGGAACTAAGCAAAATCACAATTAAAGCAGCGTCAAATGAAGATCTAGGACTACGAGGTTATCGTAAAAATAACTGACATCATTATCTCGTATATAATTTATCTTGAATGAAATCACGTGCGGTTATAAGTATTAATATAAGTAACATACTACCAGCAATGAATTAAATGTACCTAACCTCAGATCACAGATAAACTTAACTTAAGAAACCCACCATTCAAGTAACATGAGGAACGACTGATGTGTAAATAATTATGGTTTACGTAGAACTATTAACTATGAGAAACGTTTACCTTCCTTTTACTCGTACGTAATTTAAAGATGAAAATATCTTAATATATAAAGAAGACTATGGATTATTTTGTGTGTATATATCTTTACATTAACTCGTTTATAATTCATAGACTTATTTTGGCTTAACCGTATATAATCCTATATACGTATATATAACGTAACCCGTGGTAGAGCCACGCTGAAGCTATTATTGGTTTCAGCATGAATGGTTCGGCTCGCCCGGGGTAGTACCACCCTCTCACAGAAAACCGATGTGAAGTAATAGTGCTTGCATTGTTGCGTTTCGTTCGGTCAGTGAGAGCGCCGGAGACCCACCCCCTGCCCTTCCTCCCCTCCTTTCTCCAACACAGGCTGGCAACGCACTTGCGACTCCACTGGTGTTGCTGGTGTCTATGGACGGTGGTGATCATCTAACATCAGGTGACCCACCTGTTCGTTTGCCTCCTATGATATAAAAAAAAACGAGAAATTTATCAAGAATATACACATCTTAATATTTATCGCTTATATCAAGCAGCGGAGAATCTCTACAGTGTTGTTATCTTCCTGTAATTTTGGATCCTTCAAACGAAGCGTGAAGGGATAAATCAAACATGCCAACGTGACCACTGGTGAGTAATTGCTATCAAGTGCGTTTATCTCGCTAAGTAAGGACAAAACAATAATTTACTTAACGCGAGCGAAGTCGCAGGTGTTGCTGTGTTTACTACATGAATCATAAACGTATATTAAGAGGATACGGAATAACAAGGAAACGTATTTGATGATCTCTGATCGTTAGTGCAGTCATAATTATAATTTGAATGCCCATGGCTGACTGCATTAAGCTTAATGTTTTTGTTTACGTGTATTTACTTAAAGACATATAAAATGTATGTGTTTGATGGAATATATTCAATTACATATGCTTTTTTATAATTTATGGGTTATAGCGTATTGCCATAATCTCATCTGATGTGAGTGTAAATGATACGGTCTAAGATGGTAAACACGCTAAACCTAGGAGGGTAAATGGCTCTCAAATGCAGTTTTTTTTTATAGTATCACGGCAAAATGACTGCACTGTGCCTGATGGTAAGCATAGTACAATTCAAAAACAGTGGCGACCACCGAATGACACAGTATCCATCGCCGGTCGCCGCTGTCATGCCGGCTTGCGAAAAGCTGGATATGCACAGGCTGGTCCCGAAACGCAACCCGCAGAAGCGAATCATTATGACGGGCTTTTTCGCCATATACATGGTGGTTGCGACCCAGTCGGGCTATAAAACCCTACCACCCCGCTATCGGCATTGCCTCGTTCGTTATTCAGCAGGGTGCACCACGTGCAGGTGAGGTTGGCTTGGCTGTCTTAAGTCTTAGATGTTATTTGACACCCCTTACACCCCTACAGTTGCCGGAACACACTGACAGGTTTCTAGTGACAACCCTAACACCATGATATGGGATCATCACGATGTTCTTCTTCACAGAAAGCTCCAGATGATTCGCAAAGATTCGAACCAACTTTCAACGACTCTGTGTCTGAATACGCTAAACCCTGAGTCATAATTGTTTTTATAACATTACTACTGGCAGACAAACAGCTTTTTTTGCTGAACCCCGCTGGAATCCTATGAGGAACCTAATTAATAATATTACCATTGTCTAATGGCTTTCGAGTTGAAGTATTTACAAAAGTTCAAAATAAACGCCGTATTTTCAATAATATTATTTGATTAAATGAGTACCGATGTTGGATTGATTTGTATTCAAGAAGGAACCGTGTTAATGTGACAATAAGAACTTATCTATGATACTTGCGTGACAAAGCCTTTTGTTGTGCTAAAATTAGCAATAAAAAATTATTCCGATAAAGGCGCAGATTAAACAATCCCACACCTTTGTCGTACCAATAAGTCGAAATTAACGTCCGTTAAAGTCTTTTGATGTGTGTTAAAACTGCCTGTCTATCTGTCTGTCTGGCATTTATCGTCACGCAACCCGATAATTCGTAATGCATGGCGATAATGCCTTACCACACCTGCATTTCTTACGATCAGAGACACAACATCTTACCGATACAAGCAAGTTTGGAAGGAGCACAACAATGTAGCTCTGGACAAAACAATTGCCAAATATATCTTCGGACGTGTTATAGCTTTTGGGTGTGTGCAATTTATGAGCTACATGCGCATTTGCTGTGTGATTAAGTTCACTCATTACTTATGAGAAACTGATATAATTAGGTAATTCTAAGAAATGTTAAGAATATTTGCGTCATATTTTCTGTATAGTCTAACGTTTCGATAATCTCAACTTATTTTAAGTGACGAAAATATAAAACATTGAAGTTATTGGCTTACAAGACATTTATAGGTGCTTAATTCAACTTATAAGTAGAAGCTAGCCGGACAAACGTTAGAAAGCACCCTATTATATGCAAATTATTTACCAGTATACTTTCCTTAAACAGTACATGTAGAATATTAAAAATATTGTAATTTAAGATAATAAACATAATTATTATTGGGCTCCGTGACATCTTAGGTGTGGTTTAAAAATTGATGGTAGTTAGGAGACTTTTATCAATACCGAAACTGACACATTGGTCTTGGTCCGTCTTGGAGCCTAATACCAAGAAATTGTTAACAATGTACAGTTTCCACTGACTGGTTTAAGTAGAGACTATGGAATAGGATCGTAAAGGGAAAAGCCTACTTAGGTCTCACAGATCGTTGGTCGCTTAGATAGTCGGTCCAGTTATAAGTCACTGAATGGAGATTAGTCGTATTTATGAGAAATAAAAGTTGGGCTCCAATTATAATTCTATCAATATATGATAAAAGGCATCTAACACAAAACATACATCGGAGAGAGAAAAGATGAAAAGACTGTGGGTTTCGCCTTTAACAAAGTACATGTAACTTATTTTTTGGTTGCGTGTAATTTAGGAACGTCAGCTCATATATGAACAGAAACATACTAAATATGTATAAAACTCATTATTATAAAAGCAACTAGTACGTCCCTAAAATTGTCTCGTATTTCAAACTACAGATGACAGCTTGATCTCGACTAATACTTACCCTATTAAAGCATATAGTTAATATTAGTTAACTTTAACAAAGTCATCACAAACAAATTGTATTTCGTAAAAAAATACAATTAAAGAATGTAGCTCATAGACTGAATACAAATCACATGTTTTAAGATAATTGTTTGTCGACAAACTAAGTTCGCGGAATGCTCCAAATATATACATAAAGGTATTCGAACGATAATATTGGACATATTGAAAATTATTGGAGCGAAAAAGGACTCCACAATAAACTAACCGCAAAAAGCTATACTGACGTGCTTGTGATATTATTACTGGGTTTACCGAGCTGTCTCTCGGAATCGGGCCGCATTACCAATTATCTTTTTTGCTCCGAAATTAGCCGTCCTCATCCCTGCTGATTGTTGTATAGTTTAAACTCTTCTGACGCAGTGTCGTATATAGCTACGTTCTTTTGTTTAGGTTTCAACATCATTTTTTAAACGTCTGAAAAAGTTTTTGTGCGATCTTAGTCTGTTATATAATTGTCTCCATTTTTTATCCATAACCATGCGTTATTCGACCTTATATTGTGTAATGTTGGTGGCATTTTCCATAGTATCATTCGGTTATTATGCATAAATTAAGTGGATTTTTTTTCCAAACTTGTTGTTTTCTCGAAGATATCATTTGGAATTGACAATATAAAGGGAGAAGGGGTGATCGTAATTTAATAAGATTTAGTATTCACGACCTTTGACGTGTTGCATGAGCATAATATTAAATCACCAAGATATGTTAGCCCCTATATAGATACAAGTCAGCGAGTCGTGGTAATTTCAAAGCCTGTTAAATGTCTTAAGATTAGCAATCACATGTTTGACAAAATTATCGAACGATTTGATTGCAGACTTCTTCTCCATCAAGCCCAAAAGATCGAATGTACATGTACGAAGACTATCACAAAGCATTATGTCACCTAACCTCTTTGTGCTAATGAAGTGGATTAGAAATAAGAAGATGGAACATAAATGCTGATATATCACAAACGTTCTTACAAAGGGAGCAACATTCCGTTAAAATACTGAAGCCATAAAAAAACATTTATATCTTATAATACGAAACATATCTCAGTCGATAATGGTAATAATAAACTTTAACAACGTGAAGTGGGTTTGACAATATAAAGCACAATAAGAAATATTTGGAGTCTGTCTGAGTTTTCTATAAAATATAGTTATTTTAGGCTTAGGCTTATTAAAGTTATTGTAAACGTACTCAAACCCAAGAGTTCTTGTAATAAATACGGCTGTGTGTAAAATAAACCCAAAAGAATATTACTTATCCCTAGGGAAGGAACTAGAAAAAGAAATGACCAATAAATGTACTGTGACATATTATACTAAATCATAATCAATTCATCATCACGTTGACTTAAAGCAGATAAAATCAATGCTATATTATTTTTATATGTAGCGTTTGTATTAAAAGTCATGTGGGCTTCTTCACCACATTATCAATCGACAAAGAGTGCACCCCTTGCACTTGAGTTCAGAATATTAATATACAGACGGGCAAAGTACTACAAGCATTTCTACCATCATTCAATTCTGACTCATTATTCACTCAAGTACGAGAAGTCAATAATCCTGTGAATATCTACTCATATTTATTTTTGTTCTCAATTACAAAAGACTGATTATATTTGATTTAATGTTCGAGTTGTATTTAAAAATATAATAATTTTAATAGATCTGCTATCGAAGACACACTTTCACATTAGCATTCATATAAAAAATTATATAAATTATTGCTTCGTTCTAGGAATACACCGTTAACGTAATTAAGATTTGAGAGTCAGATTTAATATAATTTATTCCTATCCTTTTTAGTTAAAGCAGTTTTTACTGTAATTTTTAATTTCATTAGATAATTAATATTCGATATAAACCGGGTTCATAAAATATATTATCTGTGCATATAAACAAAATCTTATTTTAATTGCGGTCGTTTGTCCGAACTAATCGTTGTCATGGTTATACTAATTTTTACGAGACTTTACAGAAATATAGAAGATTTATTTGATTAATCACTACGCTTTTTATAAGGACCAAGCAGTTGTGATAAAATTTGACAGGCATAACAAAAAATCCTTAAAATGTTAAATAATTGTAAAATTACGACTAAAATAATTTATTCCGACAAAACAGGTAATTCTCATGACATGTTATACTAATTTTTACGAGACTTTACAGAAATATAGAAGATTTATTTGATTAATCACTACGCTTTTTATAAGGACTAAGCAGTAATGATAAAATTTGACAGGCATAACTAAAAATCCTTAAAATATTATAAAGCTTAAGTAATTATAAAATTACGACAAAAATCATTTATTCCGACGAAACAGGTAATTCTCATGAAATGAGAAAACTATTTTAAAGATGACGAAGTTACGGACACTCGTTAGGTTATAATAAAAAAGAATATGACATACGAGTATTGCTTTGAGATTATATTCAAAATCAATATAAAATTTACATTTAACTCCTTACCGAGGGATACTATTAAACTTTGTCAGTATTTCTGTTGTATTCATGTTATTTATAGCAGATAATCAAATCTTAATGGGTACTTGTTTTACAGCAAGTTATTTTAGACTTCTTTACAACCTAGTACCTATTTAACGTCTTCGTTCTAAGAACTACACGTGAAAATCAAAGCTTGCTTTTTAATCTTTGACCACACTATAATTATAATGTGGACTAATATATAACGAAAATAACTTGTAAACCGCACAATGTTTGTTACGCAATGTATTATATATAACTGTTTTTTTTATTATTTTATAATTAACACATTAATCATATAAGTTTGATGCTTGTATGTAACATTTTTGTATAAACAAAGAAAAAGTTAAATAAAACACATTTATTTTATGGGGTACCCTAATTATTTCGTTTTTCTTTTTATTACTTGTTCAGACTTCTATCATGACAGTACGATGTAATTTTTAGTATTTCATGGTTTCAGTGTGCGGGTGCCAAGTCAATTGTGTTGTTAGGAGAAGAAGTCTGGGGCTCTACGATTCTCCCGATAAGATAACGGCAGCGAACCAAAAACAAAAAAAGGCCAAAATCAGTCTTTTAATTAGGTACAAAACGATTTTGCTGCTTTACCACTTGCTCCCACTTTTAATGCTTTAAAATTTATGATTTATTCATTTGTTAGATCATGATACTTGTACGTTTTTAAATATTTTAATAGCGCCGTCGACATGTATTGATGAATAATATACATGTAGCTCAACAAACAAATGTGACCACTACTAAATACGTAATTTTATTATGTTTGATGCCTTTTGAAAAAAGGAAAAAATAATAAGTCATATTTTAGATGATGTATTAGAATTATAATAATTGACACTGGAGATACGAATACTCTAAGTTTTACTTTTTGCTATGCAATTTTCAGTACATCACCCAGTAATGCACTTAGAATACACCAAATAGATTATGGTATATGGTGTGGTATATAATACGGACAAATTATAAAGAACAACATTAGACATTATGGTGTATACAATACGGACAAATTATAAAGAACATCGTAAAATATTTTAACTTAGCAGGTAATCTCCGTAAACGGTCTAGTATTACTGCTATCCGGTTACACTTTTATCTGATATTTACGCTGCAATTGATCGAGAACATGTATTAGGGACTATTTATTAGTCTCGTTTGTGTACAGTTAAGCACATAAAAAGGCTATTTGCGGTCGTTCTTTCGAACGCAATGGTCGTCGCGTCGTTGGTTGGCGCCGCGTCGGCGTACCGAGGTAATGGCATTGAATTTACGCCCTAATGACTTGTTAGCGATGCTACTAACTGATATCTCGATCGGTGAGGGCTTTCTGGAAATCATATCATAAATATTTAACGAATTGTTACTGCGTATTATGCTTTGATACTTACAATTCAAAAGGGTTATCGAGGATTTCAACTGAAGGACGAGTTTCAAACAACTTTTAGAGTATTAAAAAAACTTAATTTTTATATTGAAGTGACGTTAAATTTTGGACCATATTAATAGTGTCACTTAAATCGGACCTAAATCTATACTAATATTGTAAAGAGGTAAATTTTGTGAGTTTGTGACGTTGTGACGTTGTAGGGGGTAATCTCAGGAACTACTGATCCGATTTAGAAAATTCTTTCAGTGTTATATAGCTCGGGGAAGGTTATATGCTATAAATCATCACGCTAAGACCCATAGGAGCGGAGCATCAATGAAGAATGTTGCAAAATCGGGGTATTTTTCCTCTTAAGCGCTTCCGCTGTGTGTTAGCGTTAACCCAAAGTAACTATTCCACGAAAACGAAGTCGCGGGCAGAGGCTAGTGTAATATATATTTAACCGTAGAGGATTTTGAAAACCGTAAAGCCGCTAAAGACAGTAGTCGTAATAATATTCGTCCAATAGGACAGGCGCAGGAATTAATCCATACTGCCAATTCTGAAGTTGTCAATATAGGTAGTTCTTATGTATTCTTTAAAGGCCTAATCGCCAAATCTTCTATTTAATATTTCGTACATTTAAAAAAATCATCTTTTATTTCTGAAGTTGTCAATATAGTTAGTTCTTATGTATTCTTTAGTCAGTTTTATGTCCAAGTTAATGTAAAGGCATACGCGCCAAATCTTCTCTATGTCCAAATTAATGTAAAGGCATAAACGCCAAATCTTCTATAATATATTCTTTTATCCAACTTTTTTATCTTAATCTCCTTGTTAATAGTAGCGTACCATCTTCTTCCAGAGTGTTTGTTAATTTCCATTGTCGAGTAATTAATTCAATGTTCTAACAAGATGGTGGCTCCCTTGTTAGAACTTTCCATGGAGTTTTTGTGGCATCTCAGAATTCATGGTCCGTGGTATTATTTTCTATTCACTTCACTTATGCACAATAAACAAACTATATTACATAAAACACCACCAATTTTACACAATATAGAGTCAAGTAACACAAGATTATGAATAAAAAATAAAATCCACTACATGACAGACTAAGATCCCGCCAAAAACTCCGGCTAAAGACAGTAGTAGTAATGATATTCGTCCAATAGGACAGGCGAAGGAATTAATCCATACTGCCAATTCTGAAGTTGTCAAAATAGGTCGTTTTTATGGATTATTTAACCAATTTTCTTCTATGGCCAAGTTAAGCGTCGGTTACCCACCTACCCTCCGCCCTCCTCTCTCCATCCCCTTCCCCACTCCCCCTC
>MU159410.1:66971-79827 GCA_015888305.1 Antheraea pernyi | reverse complement strand
TTGTTGCGTTTCGTTCGGTCAGTGAGAGCGCCGGATAACCCACCTCCCCTCCGCCTCTCCCCTTCCCCACTCCCCCTCCCCCAAACAGGCTGGCAACGCACTTGCGACTCCCTTGGTGTTGTAAGTGTGTATGGACGGTGGTGATCACTTAATATCAGGTGACCCAGTTGTTCGTTTGCCTCCTATGATATAAAAAAAATATAATGGCATAAGCGCCAAATCTTCTATATAATTTTTTGTAGATTCCTTTATAATATCCTTTTTTTAATCTTCCAGTAATCAAAGAATAAAGTTGTTCAAATATATATCTCCAAGCTTGGAGATGATAAAAGTATGATAGGTAGGTAGGTAGGTCATGATAGGTATAAAATTATCAGGGCAAGTTAGGAGATCCTTTAGGGAAGGACAGATCTTTTGATATTTTTCCAGTAATTTATTTATGAGCAACAAGCGTTGTAACGGCCAAAGACATTAGTAACATTAAATTTAAAAATTGTTTTTTTCAACTGTTTGGACGCAATAATCTCTGAACCTGCCATTCAAAATTGAAAAATTCATTTTTATGTAGCCTATTTATTAAGGAAGATACAAAGCTATCTAACGTCACGCTACGATCTATTGGAGCGAGGCAGTTATTATACAAAACTAGCGGGCCAGGCAGACGTTGTCCCGCCCTGATTAAAAATAAATCCTTGACAAATTATATACCAAAACATTCCCCATTAATCACTTTATCCACTGGTGAAAACTGCATGAAAATCCGTGCAGTAGTTTTTGAGTTTATCGCGAACAGTCAGACAGACGCGGTAGGGGGACTTTATTTTATAATATTAATTAAAATAATAATGTGGATGAGAAAGCACGTTAAGCCAATACGAAATGATAACAGAGCTGGTATCAACTATCACGCACCCATAAGTTGTAGTATTTATTTACTACGTATAAAATTAATTTAAAAGTAGATGTTCATATACAGGGTATTTTTTAATTACTAAAAAAATATCCCCATGAAGACATTCTTCATGTTTTCTTAGAAATGTGATTGTTTTATATAATACTAGCTATGCCCGCGGCTTCGTCCGCGTCGAGCCGACCCATTCATGCTGAAACTACTAATAGCTACAGCGTGGCTCTACCACCTCCACCTTTTGATTCGTGTGGTATTAATGTAAACCCAGTACTTTACCAGTGATGCGTGTGCATACAAACAGACGGACAAAAAGATAGACAGACACTTCTAAAAATGATTGAAATGTATTTTATTACTTATTTAAACACACCTGCAAAAATTTTTTTTCGAAAATCGAAAAATTTCAGACTCTTTTGATTTACATTCTTATTACTTGTATATAGATATAATCTTGTACGGGCCTAAATCGAGAGAATGGTGGTATTAAATCGGATCTAAAAATATCACTCGATTGCCCATCAAGAGTGCCAAGAGTGAACCAACCTGTAGAACTGGACGGATTCCATAGGGTTAGGAAAAGGGGAAGGAGAAGGGAGGTAGAGCTCCGGCGCTCTCACTGACCGAACGAAACGCAACAAAGCAAGCACTGTTACTTCACGTAGGTGTTTCTGTGAGAGGGTGGTACTACCCCGAACGAGCCGACCCATTCACGCTGAAACTACTAATAGCTACAGCGTGGCTCTACCACCTCCACCTTTTGATTCGTGTGGTATTCATGTAAACCCAGTACTTTACCAGTGATGCGTGTGCATACAAACAGACGGACAAAAAGATAGACAGACAGACAGACACTTCTAAAAATGATTGAAATGTATTTTATTACTTATTTAAACACACCTGCAAAAATTTTTTTTCGAAAATCGAAAAATTTCAGACTCTTTTGATTTACATTCTTATCATTTGTATATAGATATAATCTTGTACAGGCCTAAATCGAGGAATGGTGGTATTAAATCGGATCTAAAAATATCACTCGATTGCCCATCAAGAGTTCCAAGAGTGAACCAACCTGTAGAACTGGACGGATTCCACTCCACGCTCACATCTAATCTTTGTACATGTTAACGATTCATAATAACAGGAAGGTTGTTTCCGCGTCGCCACCGACGTGTTTGCATGATGTGGGTACAGTTTATACAGTTTTGGAATCCCTCTTTAATTTGTTTAAATTTCTAGTATTAAGTACAACGCTATGGAAAATAAAATACCTATGCATTAAACATAATTATGGGTCGAAGGTAAAACCAGATTCTTTCTATGTATTGTAAACGTAATGTATAAGGATGAGCAACAATAATATATTGATCTACGTGTCTCTAATCAATATTAAGTAATTGTGTTTCATAATATAATGGTGATCATTTGGACTTTAAATACAAAGCTAGATAATACTAAAGCGACATATTTCATATATCCCTTTATTTCAGAATAAAGTCTTCTCTAGTCTGTCTAATAAATAAAAGAATACATAAAAAGCAGAAAGACACAATCATTTTATTTAGTTCAGGTTATTTAATTTTAGTACAATATGTTAGTAGCCTTAAGCGTGTCAAGATATTCAAAGCTGTCAGCATTTATTAACAGGTATCTCATAATCTTTTGAAATTATTTGCTATTATGACATTAAATATCAAAATAAACAACAAACATAATGAGAGAGGATGTCGCCGAAAAGGTCATTCTTGTTAACTCATAAGTAAGTAAATCGTCTAAAACGGATAACTTGTCATTATATTTTTTTAATTCGGTCCACAAACCAGACGTCAAACAAACAATCAATTACGTTACATTATTATTATTTTTTTTTATGTCATAGGTGGCAAACGAACATGTGGGTCACCTGCTGTTAAGTGATCACCACCATCCATGGACACTAACAACCCCAGAGGAGTCGCAAGTGCGTTGCCATCTTTCGGAGGGAAAGGTTAGGGGAGGGAAAGGGAGAGGAGAGAGAAGAGGGGAGGGGAGATGGGTCTCCGGCGCTCTCACTGACCGAGCGAAACGCAACAATGCAAGCACTGTTACTTCACGTCGGTTTTCTATGAGAGGGTGGTACTACCCCGGGCGAGCCGACCCATTCATGCTGAAATCAATAATAGTTTCAGCGTGGCTCTACCACCATCAAATTTGGCAAATTAGCTAACATACATTAAATACAAATCTGGGTGTGAGTCCTAAAACAGTGAACACAGCTTACTTAAGAAGTTAAACGATAAAAAGTGTAAAAACGGCTCGTCATATCGACATTTGTCCTTCGATGAACTCTCACGAATTCCATCGTCACTTACATAAAATAATCGCAATAAACTAGCAACACGTGACTTCATTGTATTAAACGGTGATAATTATGCGCGATTACGAAGAATATAAATAAGATGTAAAGACGAAACGATTGGTGCAGTGTCAAGGCCGATGACCGCGCAGCGTCGAGTTGAGGGCGCGACGCGACGCGGCCGCTGTACCACTGAATGTTCTTATTTGTCTGCAGCATTACTACATGAATCGGAAGGAATTTATCATACATATTGATTGTTATCATAACTTATGGTAATGTCAAACTCATTATCACGAGATCTCGGTCCGTCGTTGCTTTGAATTTTGAAATTGGAATGATGACAAAGCAACAAATTGAAGTTTTTTCGAGATATTGGTCTGTCATGTAGTTGTTTTTATTTTTTATTACCTGCCTGACCCAGCTTCGCACGGGTGTACTAACGAAAAAAAATAAGACCAATACCTTTCTTTTAGGAATTAAAATGGCAACTGAACAACTAAACATTAATCTGTTCAATTCTGGTCAATTATATCAATATTTTTGTGAATCTCCCTGCTCTCTTCTGTCTCACTCATTCACTCACTTTAATAAATAAAAGAATACATAAAAAGCAGAAAGACACAATCATTTTATTTAGTTCAGGTTATTTAATTTTAGTACAATATGTTAGTAGCCTTAAGCGTGTCAAGATATTCAAAGCTGTCAGCATTTATTAACAGGTATCTCATAATCTTTTGAAATTATTTGCTATTATGACATTAAATATCAAAATAAACAACAAACATAATGAGAGAGGATGTCGCCGAAAAGGTCATTCTTGTTAACTCATAAGTAAGTAAATCGTCTAAAACGGATAACTTGTCATTATATTTTTTTAATTCGGTCCAGAAACCAGACGTCAAACAAACAATCAATTACGTTACATTAGCTAACATACATTAAATACAAATCTGGGTGTGAGTCCTAAAACAGTGAACACAGCTTACTTAAGAAGTTAAACGATAAAAAGTGTAAAAACGGCTCGTCATATCGACATTTGTCCTTCGATGAACTCTCACGAATTCCATCGTCACTTACATAAAATAATCGCAATAAACTAGCAACACGTGACTTCATTGTATTAAACGGTGATAATTATGCGCGATTACGAAGAATATAAATAAGATGTAAAGACGAAACGATTGGTGCAGTGTCAAGGCCGATGACCGCGCAGCGTCGAGTTGAGGGCGCGACGCGACGCGGCCGCTGTATCACTGAATGTTCTTATTTGTCTGCAGCATTACTACATGAATCGGAAGGAATATTTCATACATATTGATTGTTATCATAACTTATGGTAATGTCAAACTCATTATCACGAGATCTCGGTCCGTCGTTGCTTTGAATTTTGAAATTGGAATGATGACAAAGCAAGAAATTGAAGTTTTTTTCGAGATATTGGTCTGTCATGTAGTTGTTTTTATTTTTTATTACCTGCCTGACCCAGCTTCGCACGGGTGTACTAACGAAAAAAAATGAGACCAATACCTTTCTTTTAGGAATTAAAATGGCAACTGAACAACTAAACATTAATCTGTTCAATTCTGGTCAATTATATCAATATTTTTGTGAATCTCCCTGCTCTCTTCTGTCTCACTCATTCACTCACTTTTTATACGGAAATCGTTGAACTCAAATCCATCACTTATTCGAATTTTTAAATTTGTGCTGAAAATTGCACACAATTTTAATTAGATTAATTTAGATTCCATTATTATTGTATCAGAGAAAGGCTTTTCTACAGTGAAGTACATTTTTAAAGTCGGAAAAAATGGGTATAGGTTGTAGTATATATTTTCGTTTTTGTGGTTAACTTGTATTCATGTTAAGAGTTTTAAAAGCTCGAAAAGCACGCGATTTTAAAAGAAATCGGTACAGTTAAAAAAGTATTTTTCATTTTATATTATTTTTTCTCGATAACCAAAGGATCTAGAGATTTGAAACTTTCAATTTTTTACAGTATTACTAACAGCATCATACTCTTCAAGTATCATTCAAGAATCACTATGCTTACTCTTTGGATTTCTATAATATATTTTTGTATTAAGTTAACGTTCCTATTCAGTTCAGTCATTCAGTTTTCAAGGTAAATATGAAGTTATAAATTATTTTGAGCGTTTTAGAAATAAGTACCAAGTTTATTATAAAAATCTGTATCGTATAACGTATTTATATTGTATACGTGTTTTTCATATAGACGCGTTGGTTATATTGTTTTGTTTACCATTATTAAATTAATGACTATTTTCTTCATCAGATATAACAGTAATGCATTCTTGTTATTGAACGCAATAAAGATAATATTTAAAACTGTGTTTTCCTTGTTAACGTTTATAATTTAATTTACTTCATTATATACTAGCTGTGCCCACAGCTCTACTCGTATGAACCACAACATTATTGTACGTATTTTATTATTCGTGCTGTAAGTTAGGTCTTATTTTCTTCTGTTTAAATAACGCACAAGGTCGCAGTACTCTTGAAGACAGTTTATACATGCCGTGTCGACTAATATTTTTTTGTCATAACTCCTTCCAATTATATAGTCCACCCTCGACCACCTGCCCATTTTTCCTGTACCATTCTCAAATAACTTTGAATACTGTGCAAATTGCATTTTAAACAACACTCTTGTCTTTATTTGTTAATCACGGGAATTAGGAATACCATTATAAAAATATGTTAAAGCGTAATTAGTAGAGATAATCAGAATCAAATCTGTAATATATATATATCAAATACATGACATACGATACGATTAACTCTGTATCTTTTAATTCAATGCCAAGTACACAAGCTTAACCTCTGTCGTCGGTGCAATCAACGATTAGAACCCGCCACCAACGGCATGCCAGGTAAAACCTGTTCTCCAAAAAGAAGAATCGTATTAATTGACCAGTGCTCAGAGCAACTCTGACGGCTTAAAATCCAATCTATACATATAATAAGAATGTATATCTAACGTGTCTGTACTTTTTGGATTTTGGAGAAGAAAATAATGTTTCAGGTGTCTAAGAATAATTAATAAATAACATTTGAATTTGAAATGCCTGTCTGTCTGTTTGCTTGAAAACGCACTGCTGAAGTATTGCGTTCACGATAAAACTCACGTAAGCAGTCCGGTGAAGCTTCGCGAGTTGCATGAAACAGGCAACAGCCAAACCGAGGTGTGCCGTGCACCCTTGAACTGGTTGCCCAAACAAAATCGGCTGAGTGCCTTAAGCGCTCGCCTTAGTAGTCCGGTGAAGCTGTTAACCTTGCTAGGCCAATAGCGTAGTTAGTTCGAGAAAAAAAAACCGGTGAAGCTGTTAAGACCTTGCTAGGTCAATAGCGTAGTCAGCTCGAAAAAAAAAACATATCCTCTAAGAACATTTACTCTTGGTTATATTAAAATGGGTTCACTATATCAAAAGTTATAGTAATCTCAATAATGACGTGACTTAAGTACGAGAGAAAAGCAGACAAGTAAATGGACTTAATACATTCAAATTAAGTTATTAATAACTTTTTTTTACATCAGGTTGCCCGCCGACGCAGCCGCTCGCACAGCTAGTTGTACATAAAATTATTGAATATTATACAAGCAAACGATAATATAGACACTTTTGTAAGCGTCCTTTGGTAATCAACTGTTCTGTTCGTTTATATATATGCTCAGCAATATTGCAGTATAGTTTACGACTAACGAATTCTTACGACTTGCCATGCTACAGCAGTCTGAAAATACAACATGCAAATACAGTAAAAAAAATAATCAGTGAGATCAAAGAATGCTAAAATGTGTTAGAGAATTTTAAAATAATTACCCAAAACTAAATTTATTTATAAGAATACTTAAACTCATATAATACATTATAATTACACATTTTACATAACACTTGCGAAAAAATAATTAATATTATATTCTTCACACTTGCTTCCCACCCGCGTCTTGCTCGCGTAAATTATATTTTTGTAGATTTTTTTATTTTATTTTTTTTTTTATTGAAGCTCAGCAAAATTACTGCAATTTGCCTGATGGTAAGCACAGTACAATCCAAAAACAATGGCGATCATCGAGTGACACCCTATCCATCGCCGGTCGCCGCTGTCATGCCGGCCTGCGAAAAGCTGGAAGTGCACAGGCTGATCCCGAAACGCGATCCGCAGAAGCGAATCACTATGACGGGCTTTTTCGCCATATACATGGTGGTTGCGACCCAGTCAGGCTGTAAAACCCTACCACCCCGCTTTCGCCATTGCCTCGTTCGTTATTCAGCAGGGTGCACCACGCGCAGGTGAGGTTGGCTTGAGTGCCTCAAGTCTTAGATGTTATTCGATACCCCCACTAAATTTGTATGTTATTTATCTATTTTTGTTCTTATTATTTTAGTTTAATTATTATTAGTTAGTAATTTTAGTCATTATTTATTTATTGTGCAGATATAAATCAATAAATTGTACAAAGCTGCCGACAATCATTAGAATTCCATTTGATGAATTTTTAAATCATTCCCGTCCTTCTAACAATTTATTTTGGAACGGTCAATAAGTACCTGGTAAATGGAATGCGCAAGATATACCCATACTATCGTTGTCACTCTCTACTACCCGTCAGAGGTTGAATTTTGAAAAATGTTACACCAACAATAATTTTTACTATTAAATAAGTCTAACCCTTTATTATCGTATCTCGTGTGTATGAAATATAAATGCAATATAATTTATTAGTTAAAAACTACTGGACCGATTTTGATATTTTATTTATATACTAGAAAGTAGATCCTTATCTAAAAAAGATACTTTCACGAAATTTTCATGAAATATAAAGTTATGAGAGTTTTGTGAACTATGATTTTGTAAGCACTGCGTGTTTAGTGTAGTATATTTTCTTGCCGTGGAAAAGTGGGGCAAGCGGTGTACTGGTTATGCGCAGGACGTACGAAAACAAAATCTTAAATATCAACTTGTTTCTTATATAAACTTAACTACTCCTTTTTACCCGTAAGAAGGTGAATTTTGGAAAACGCCAACTTATGTGTTACATTATACATTAATTGAGGCGCAGAATATTAATACCAGCTTCAAATAAATCTAACTTAAAAAATATCATGTTCCATATTGTCAACCTCCTTCATCGCCTTAAGCACTTCATTTCGCAAAATTCCGTTTTAAGCGACGTTTGTAATATAAAGTTTACAAATTTCTGCATTAAATGTAGAGTTGAAATTGAAAAATTGAAAATTTCTATTGTGCTAGTATTCTTTTTCTAATGGTATAACGGATATTTTTTACGATATATTAATTGTATACTTGTATTCTTTTAATCCATTTTTGAGTTAAACGTAGACATACAAACGGACCAACAGACAGACAAACAACTTTTAATGTCAAATTCAAGATCAGCGGTCGATAACACAACACAGAAAATATGCAAACAAAAATCATATGTAGCAACAGAACTACAGATTTATTCATATAGATTATGACTTATAAGTTGAATTATTCATATGAATAAATTAGTGTTAAAATTACTGAAACTCATAATAATATCAGTGTTGTTGGTACGTGGTGTAAATTTAAGAAGGAAATTTCTTAATATGTCATTTTTAATTACTGTTTATGAAACGAACCACTGTGTAGTTACTGTTCTGTTACGTACACGATTTTTACAAATAAAAATTATATCTGTGCTTAGATTTCTACCTAGACCTAGTTAAATTTGATCGGTATTCGTCATTGACGTCAGTGTTCTAGTCTGCAGTTTAAAACGGTACTAGAATTTGCATCTCAATGACCTCGGCGCCTGCATTCTGTGAGCGTCTCTTATTGCTTAAACTTTTTCTACGTCACAATATGAATAGATAAGTGTTCTTTTTGATAGTTTTCAAATAATTATAATAATGCTAGCATAATTTAATGTTAAATGAGCACACTTTTCGTACGAAATTTTTATGTTTTTTAGAGTAATATTTGTGGAGTTTGGAAAGAGAGGAACGTAATCTGTAGTCCGGTAAAGCTGTTAATGTTACTGGGTCAATAGCGTAGGTAGTTCGAAAAAAAAGGAACGTAACTTATCTAAAGATATGTAAGGACCTATCCTTACATATATAATGCGTTTTGACGAACTGACCATTTTGACCTCATATATTTGATGAATAAATTAGTGTTAAAATTACTGAAACTCATAATAATATCAGTGTTGTTGGTACGTGGTGTAAATTTAAGAAGGAAATTTCTTAATATGTCATTTTTAATTACTGTTTATGAAACGAACCACTGTGTAGTTACTGTTCTGTTACGTACACGATTTTTACAAATAAAAATTATATCTGTGCTTAGATTTCTACCTAGACCTAGTTAAATTTGATCGGTATTCGTCATTGACGTCAGTGTTCTAGTCTGCAGTTTAAAACGGTACTAGAATTTGCATCTCAATGACCTCGGCGCCTGCATTCTGTGAGCGTCTCTTATTGCTTAAACTTTTTCTACGTCACAATATGAATAGATAAGTGTTCTTTTTGATAGTTTTCAAATAATTATAATAATGCTAGCATAATTTAATGTTAAATGAGCACACTTTTCGTACGAAATTTTTATGTTTTTTAGAGTAATATTTGTGGAGTTTGGAAAGAGAGGAACGTAATCTGTAGTCCGGTAAAGCTGTTAATGTTACTGGGTCAATAGCGTAGGTAGTTCGAAAAAAAAGGAACGTAACTTATCTAAAGATATGTAAGGACCTATCCTTACATATATAATGCGTTTTGACGAACTGACCATTTTGACCTCATATATTTGGCGTTTGGTTAGGAATTCCAAATTCAAATATAATTAAAATTGTTGTGTATTGAATTTAATGATTCAGCTGTTTTTGCACCGTCTAGGGGTGCGCTAGTGCCCCCGCCAAGTCGAGCAAAAAAGCGGCACGGTCGTAATATCCTTTTCTCGACGTACATCGAAGGTTGTGGATAAAACTAGAAGCCTGTATTTTCAGTAACCAAACAGGTATTCTAGAAACAGGGTATATTTCACGTTTCATTCAATTTGGCCTAGTAGTTTAAGAATTATAACTAATCAAAATTTCTTAATTTTCTCACCCACTGACTGACCGATCAACAAAACTCTAAGGCACTTCTAGCAGATATAGAAGCTTCAAATGTATACAATTAGTGTTTAGTGTAAAAAGCAAGGAAAAACTAAAATATTTTGTAATTTCGGTCCAGTTTTCTAGATACATTAACAGCATAAATAACTTTATAATTTCATATAAATGTATAGCATTAAAAAGTTATATTTTGCAGTCAATGAATCAGTGTATGTATGTGTATAACATAATGGAATAATCGGTGTAGATACATTGTTTGTATTCAAGAAGTAGAAGGTAATCGAAAGTAGGACTATCTACAAAAAGAAATCGGATGCCATTAACAACATAACTTGTAAAAAAAACCAAGTCTCGCCACTCTGTTCTTCTACCGCAAAAAGTTGTGAGGTCCATGTAATAATACCAACTCGGTTACTTTATTAAGTCCCTACTTAAAGGGACCTTCTGTCTTAAGTTATTACGTAATTAGCTAACCTAACAATACCTTATAGTGATCATATCAATATTCAAAATCTTTTTCTTGATACTTCATGACAGACGGTCTAGAAACTACGGTTGGGATATCTCTGACAATATTCTCCCCGGGACCTTGCACCAACAAATATATTTTTATATTACAAAATTGTTCGCCATAGTTTTAAAACGCATTCTGCTTTATGTAATCCTACTATATAAGAATAAAAATTATAGATACTGCATGCAGTACCTTCGCAGTTATGATATGGTATATAAATCTGAAGAAGCAAAACTTTGCTTTATTTCTTTGTTCGCAGAAAAACAATATCCGATAATATCAAAATTGGTTTTAGATGTTGATATTATAACATTGCAGTTCCGCGTTCCACATCATCTAAATTGCTTCATAAGGAAACTAATCAAGACTGAAACATCGGAGCGTGCAAAAAATCACATGTCGATGCCCCCTAAAATAATCACGATGAAATAGGTTTCATACGAGGTACTTCAAAGAATTCCATCTTGTTTGGAGGAAATAACAGTTTCCA
Organism: Antheraea pernyi; assembly: GCA_015888305.1. Classification (NCBI taxonomy): domain Eukaryota; kingdom Metazoa; phylum Arthropoda; class Insecta; order Lepidoptera; family Saturniidae; genus Antheraea; species Antheraea pernyi. The sequence goes on along the minus strand of MU159410.1, from coordinate 68,455 downwards.
ATCAATTTCAACGGCCATAAATGATCATAACAATATGTTTGTGTAAATTATTAGTTCGATTTCTCGTCCATCCATTATATATTTATCTTATGACGTTTAAAATCTTGTTTCTAATTTAATGCATAATACATACAAAGACAAAGTAACTACTACTGAAAATTTTAAAGATTAAAATACATTCGTTCTCAAAGAAACCACATTATATTAATATTCATTGAAAAAAAAACTCGTTTTTCTTAATTATCATCAAATCAATCTGTTAAATTCGTTGATATTTATTTCGTCCAGTATTACGATTTTTTTATAATATTTTAATATTGCAACCCTGAACCAAATCTGCTTAGTTGAGGAGTTGTGACCCTATCAAATCATTTTTTAAATTTTATTACGCCTTTGGTAATAATTTTTAAATTTTCAAAAACCTAACTAATATTATAAAAGCGAGAGTTTGTTTGTTTATCTTACGCTTTCAAGCCTTAACTAGTCATTTGATCATAATGAAATTTTGAATCATAATTGTTACGGTTACGGAAAAGTAGATAGGGTACTTTTCATACCGAAAGTATAATGTTCTCTGAGGATAGATCGAAAGCACTTTAACGCGGGCGGAACCGCGAGTAAAATCTAGTTGGTTAATAATAAACTATGTATATATTGTAAAGCTTTGGTAACATTTTACATTTATGTCTATTTTAGCAGGCTTGCGGATGTTGTCCCACTCTGATTATAAAAAACACCTTGACGAATTATATACGTAAACCTTCCTCATGAATCACTTAAATCTACTGGTGAAAACCGCATGAAAATCCGATGAGTAGTTTTTGAGTTTATCGAAAACAGACAGACAGGCAGACGTGGCGGAGTATTTTGTTTTATAATATGTACTGATATTGGGTATTTTAAATATCGTGTACAATTGAAATAAATTTAAAAGGTTAACTCGGAATATGAATTTCAAGTTACTTCGTACTATTAGTATAATGTTTTGGTAAAGCGACCAAAATTGTATTAAAATATTGTTCTATAACAGTTAAGTAATATGTAGTGATATTGGGTATTTTAAATATCGTGTACAATTGAAATGAATTTAAAAGTTTAACTCGGATAATGAATTTCAAGTTACTTCGTACTACTAGTATAATGTTTTGGTAAAGCGACCAAAATTGTAATCTGTTTTAAAATATTGTTCTATAACAGCTTAGATTTAGATGGTGGTTATTGAAGGGTAGAGTCACGCTGTAGCTATTACTAGTTTCAGCATGAACGGGTCGGCTCGTCCGAGGTAGTACCACCCTCTCACAGAACACCGACGTGAAGTAACTATGCTTGCATTGTTGAGTTTCGTTCGGTCAGTGAGAGCGCCGGAGGCCCCCCTCCTTTCCCCCTTTCCCTTGCCCTTTCTCCTTTCCCTCCCCTTCCCCCATACACAGGCTGGCAACACACTTGTGACTCCCCTGGTGTTGCTAGTGTCTATGGACGGTGGT
>MU159410.1:17733-66884 GCA_015888305.1 Antheraea pernyi | reverse complement strand
TCCCTACCCTTCCCCCATACACAGGCTGGCAACGCACTTGTGACTCCCCTGGTGTTGGTAGTGTCTATGGACGGTGGTGATCACTTAACATCAGGTGACCCAACAGATCGATCGCCGCCTTTTGACATAAAAAAAAATAGATGTGTGGTATGTACATATCCGAATATTTTATGAAAAGAAACATACTCATATACATTAGTAAAAAAATTGCTAAAACATATGATGATACACATGATAAACTGTAATTATATATAGATCTATGTAATTATAAAGATAACTTTAATTATCTTGGTTTTTTTTAATTTGCAACTGTTACGCTCTTGGCCACAGTCTCACCTGATGGTAAGTGACGATGAGACCGACAATATATCGCGCTTACCCACTGGATGCCTGTTCACTTCACTCTTGAAGACTCCCAAGTTATAAAATGACGGGTAGACAGACGCCGGGAGTGATTTCCACTCCTTAGCCGTACGTATAATAAATGTGGAAGCAAATCGCTTTGTACGAATGACGGGAATATCAACGATGGTTCAAACTTACATTAATGCGAGCGAAGTCGCGATTAAAACCTAGTTATGAGTAATTATAAAAACATTTAAACATTATCAAGGTCCTGTATTCTATATCTCATCAAATTCCGTTCTTCTCTGTACTTTATTCAATCAAACCGTGATGATATTTTTAACAGCTGCTGTCACTTGCGAAATAATAGTTTTTACAACAGTAACCAACAGTGAATCGGTAGTTAAATCATTTTATGAATAATTTCACAACAGAAAATAACCGAATGGGACACAGATACTCAAACCTTTTAATTATACTATCATTGTGTGAAGTATGACTTGCAACATATTGTGTAGAAATGCATGTAAACTTAACCTACGTCTGCGTTGGACTTATTTTTAAAATCAGTTATTTTGGCCATAGATAATATTTTATTTTTTTACAATTACACCAAGAGTTTTGCCTCATGTGTCGAACCTTTGTATCTAACAATTTAAATAATTCACAGTGTATTATAGATTTTTATGTTTATTTTTTTGGCGTACATTCTTCTAAATTGTTACTGCCATTGTGGAGTAGGTAATAATACAATACAATAATTATTACAAGTGTCTTTATGAATAATTTCACAACAGAAAATAACCGAATGGGACATAGATACTCAAACCTTTTAATTATACTATCATTGTGTGAAGTATGACTTGCGACATATTGTGTAGAAATGCATGTAAACTTAACCTACGTCTGCGTTGGACTTATTTTTAAAATCAGTTATTTTGGCCATAGATAATATTTTATTTTTTTACAATTACACCAAGAGTTTTGCCTTATTCGAACAATTTAAATAATTCACAGTCTATTATAGATTTTTTGTTTATTTTTTTTGGCGTACAGTATTCTAGATTATTACTGCCATTGTCGAGTCGGTAATAATATTACAAGTGCCTTGTGATAATTTAGATGTTCTGACAAGATGCTGGCCGTCTTGTTAGAACTTTACATGGAATTTTTGTGGCATCTCCGAGTTCATACTCCGCTGTATTATTTTTTTGCCATCCTATTCACTTGTCCACGATAACCAAACTATACCTATTACGTAAAATAACACCAATATTACAAAATATAAAGTCAAATGACACAAGATTATCAATAAAATATAAAACACTATATGACAAATTAAGACCCCCGCTACAACTCCGCATAGTTTTTACATCAATATTTTGTTTTAAACTGTTTTGTTGTTCTTGGAAAAATTTATGCCATGACGAAGTAACAGAAAAGAAGTAATTAGAATAAAATGCAAAATTAACATTCCGTTATGCTAGGGAATCACTGATAAACTTTCCATGTGTCAAGGTCGGATTAGCATGTCATATATTGCGTACTCGCGTAAGTGATACAAAAGAAGTGAATACTCACTATGTGGAATGTAGCTAATGTACGTACGGTCTTTCAACATGATTGTGATGTGATCGTCTATTGTTTTTTATGGTTTCTTATTTATCTGTTCAATGTCGTTGTACTGATGGTTACTTCTGACATTTATAATATTAGACTTTTGTTTTTTCTACAAACGTAGTATAAGGCGAAAGATAAAAATTTTGAAAAGATTTTTATCTTGTTACGTCAAAGAAGTATACCTTCTAACGCGTGTACACTTTTTTATTTGTAATCTATTACGTATTATAAAAATAAAGTATGTGTATGTGAAATTAAAATAACAACTGAATGAATATGGCTACAAATAACAAAAAAAAAATTTTTTAAACGTCGATATTTTATATTATTTTATTTTGGCTGTCTGTTCGTTTGTTCCGGGTTATGTCCGAAACGGCTGGACCTATGTTAACGGGAATTTTACTGGCAGATATCCGAAATTATAGAGGTTGACATATTCTATTTTATTTGTTGAACTGTTACTCGTGCATTCGTCCGTATGAAATTCATCAAAAATATGTTGTTTATTGTAAAAAAAACCCGTGAGACGTGTGCTTTACTCGACTTCAAGAATAAATATACATAATTGAAAGTCATATGTTTGTGTGTAATTTAAATTATATTATATTTTTGGTCAATTTGGCGGCCATTTTACCGCGCGTGCTGCGTCTACATAACTCAATGATTATAGCAACATATAAGACTAACTTATTATATTGATAATATGGGCATATTATATCTATATAATAAAAGATTTAACACATATCTTTCGATAATGTATAGCTTTCCATTACTTTCTTATGCAGTCTAAGTGAGCACTGAGGGTATTTTAAAGTAGGTTAAAGTTCCAGGTATGTTGCTGATGATAAATTCCATCCCATTCGATACACTTTTATTATTCACATATCTTATGTACAGGTTACATGTTACAGTAGATGGCGTACGTGTCGTACTTACAAATATATTTGAAAAAGCGTCTCTGTAATGTACACACCTCCTCATAATTTTACATTTCTTTAATTAAATTTAAAAAATGTGGAGCCGCGGTTATAAATACGTATTATATTATGCATATAATATAATATCAAGATAACCCAAGGATAAATAAATGCCAATTTTAGATTCCTTTAATAATATTTGAACTTTGTTTTTATTAAACTTTTATCGATATTATGCAGAAGCCCGAACTTAAGGCTATATTCAGAGCCAGTAGATTCAGAGTATATTCAGAGGCCAAAAAGATTCGCGATAACTGTAGATAACATATATAACGGAAATTTATTCAACGTTTTTATATTTAAAGAATTTCTTGCATAATATGATGCAAAAAATAACTTATTTAAATATACAACTTAACTTCATTATTTCTTAAAGAATTAGATTTTTCTTTTATTCATATCAAGATAACCCAAGGATAAATAAATGCCAATTTTAGATTCCTTTAATAATATTTGAACTTTGTTTTTATTAAACTTTTATCGATATTATGCAGAAGCCCGAACTTAATTCAGAGCCAGTAGATTCAGAGTATATTCAGAGGCCAAAAAGATTCGCGAGAACTGTAGATAACATACATAATGGAAATTTATTCAACGTTTTATCTTTTGAGGATTTCATGCATAATATGATGCAAAAAAAAACGTATTTATGTATACATTAATTGACTTCATTATTTCTTGAAGAATTAGATTTTTCTTTTATTCATAACCGACCGACCCGTAAAGCGACCCGTTCCAGCTTCGTACGGGCGCAATGTAGATATCCATTTTAATGAAATACAGTTTTAAGGGCAGTTTTGATCTACATGACACGTACAACATATGTAATGTATTGTATAAGGAATAATTCTGTATTGTATACAATAGCTTGGTCAATAACACATAATTATTTTTGTTAAAAGATAAACATGGTTACAGTGGCGTATCCTTTATACGTATATACCATTGCGGAGTCTTTTATCGATCTTTTTAGATATTCAATTCCGTAGTACATTAATTTGATCTATTTCGTAAGGTTTAGTTACTACATCACATAACAATTCTTTGTATGTTTCGGTTTTTCTGTACTATAGCATGTGTCTATTATACATATAAACCTTCTTCTTGGATCATTCTATTTATTGCTGAAAACTGTATTAAAATCCATTGAATAGTTTAATAGATCTAAGAGAACAGACAGCGGAAGCGACTTCATTTTATACTATATAAAGTTTTTTTTTTATTGTAGCACGGCAAAGTGACTGCACTTTGGCTGATGGTAAGCACAGTACAGTCCAAAAACAACGGCGACCACCGAGTGACACTCTATCCATCGCTGGTCATGCCGGCCTGCGAATAGTTGGATATGCATAGGCTGATCCCGAAACGCGACCCGCGGAAGCGAATCTCTATGACGGGCTCTTTCGCCATATACATGGTGGTTGCGACCCAGTCAGGCTGTAAAACCCTAGCACCCCGCTTTCGCCATTGTCGTCGTTTTATAACAGCTTTACTTTTTTCAGAATTCTTGCCTAATATATTGTGCGTATTTTTAAAACTTTTGTAAATCCGCAGCTTAAAGGTTCACTTCACTTCAATTTGCCCCTAACCTCTGAATTAAATTGCTATAACCAAAACATCTAGTTACGGATCGTCTGATATATAATTTTATGTACATAGTTAATAATTTGCTAACCGATTGCTCTACATTCTTGACCTCATCTCCACTTTCCATTATATATGAGGTCAAGTGAGAGAATATTCAGAATAAAAAAGGAACAATCACGCTGACCTCATTATTGAAGACTGCAACGGATATAACATAATATTCTTATTATAATTTCATTGTATTTGCATATCCTATGGAACGGGAAATGTATCTTGTAGTGCTCATTATTCGCCATGTTCTTTGCACTTATATTAATAACAAGCTCGGACCGCGACTCCGTCTGCGTAGAACCTAATGTAAAAAAACAGTAACTAATAAAATCATCTGAATGTATTAAGTTCATTTACTTATCTCTTGTACTTAAGTCGCGTCGTCATTACAATTACAATAACTTTCGATAGAGTGAACCGATTTTAATGAAACAAAAACTAAATGTTACTCTAGGATTATTTTTTTATCGGTGACGCATTAGTTTAGCAATTATGCGTGTTCAAACAAAGAGACAGACAGACATTTCTAAACATGATTGAAATGTATTTTATTACTTATTCTTAGACACCTTCAACAATTTTTTTTAATAAAAATCGAAAAATTACAGACTCGTTAGGTTTACATTCTATTATATGTATGTATAGATCAGTTTTAATGGTGGTAGAGCCACGCTGAAACTATTTTTGGTTTCAGTATGAATGGGTCGGCTCGCCCGGGGTAGTACCACCCTCTCATAGAAAACCGACGTGAAGTAACAGTGCTTGCATTGTTGTGTTTCGTTCGGTCAGTGAGAGCGCCGGAGACCCACCTCCCCTCCCCTCTCCTCTCTCCTCTCCCTCCCCTAACCCTTCCCTCCAAAAGATGGCAACGCACTTGCGACTCCTATGGTATTGTTAGTGTCCATGGACGGTGGTGTTCACTTAACAGCATGTGACCCACCTGTTCGTTTGCCACCTATGACATAAAAAAAAAAAAAAAATTACGTTCTTTTACCTAGGGCCATATTTCATGATATTTATACATCTGACTTTTAAATACTTTCTATCATTACATAGTATAAAACAAAGTCCCCTACCGCGTCTGTCTGTTTGTCAGTTCGCGATAAACTCAAAAACTTCTGGACGGATCTTCATGCGGTTTTCACCAGTGGATAAAGTGATTCACGAGGAACGTTTCGGTATATCATTTGTCGCGGGTTTTTGTATAATCAAGGCGGGACAACGTCTGCCGGGCCCGCTAGTCTATATATATAAATTTCCTCTGTGCGTGTGTATGTCACTGAACTCCTCCTAAACGGCTAGACTGATTTTGATGAGATTTTGTGTGCGTGTTCCAGTGGATCCGAGAATGGTTTAGATTCCCAATTGGACCCGGTAGGTGGCGCTATAGTTGACTTTTAGGATTTATATTTTTTATTATCAAGGCAGGACACCGTCCGCCAGGTCCGCTAGTATATTAATAAAAAATGTTTTTCAATGTTCACCTTTATTCTGTAATTACTATTATCATCAAGTATCATGTTAGAAACATAACTTATTAGTATTTTTCGCATACTTAAATATAAAAGAAAATAAAGTCTTATAATCATTATTATATTATTTATTTTAGCACTTTGTATTAGCATTCCACGGCAGCAGGGTTGTCCTGTTTATAAGGCTTTATTATAGATTTTGAAATTGAAACTCTTTATGGGAGTGCTTTAAAATTCTTATCCGCAAGCTTTTTGTGTGATGAAAAATGGTGAGAGTAAACACTGTGTCGGGTAGTGTGTTGAAAACACCGGTTCTCATCCGATGACAGAAGTTAAGCAACGTCGGGCGCAGTCAGTACTTGGATGTGGGACCAACTAGGAGCTCCGCGTGATGTTGGAATTATTGTTGTACTTTTTTAATTGAAATGTGGTCCTGTAATATATAAGTTTCACTTCTACCGTGTGTCTTTATAACACATCCCGTTTTAATATTTATTTAATTTCAATTGGGTATTCATACGTCGTATCCCAAATAGATTATAAATAAAATAAAACGTGCGTGTTTTCTTTAATTATCTCTATTTGAAGATCTAAAGATACCGATGTTGTTTAACAAATTTGAAAACTGAAATGAGTGAACTAGATAACAAGATTACTGATGTCAAGTGGGCGATGAGTGGAAATCGGTGGGAGAGAAATGCCCTACAGGAAGGCAATAAATGCATTGGCGTTACGATATTATAAGAGTAGTTTGATCTAAGTGTATATATTTATAAACCATCCGTATAAAGGATAGAGGTGAAATTGCGTCGATTAAAGACGATCTACAGCGAAATAGTAAAGCCGGACTAATGAGGAAGTATTCTTTTGAAAAGTATTTGATTACATTCGATGTGACATTTTGGAACGAAGTTCCTTACGGCAGGCTTGGAGGAGATAGGGATTTTGCTGCGTGACCGAACTGAAAAAAATGTGATAGAAAAACCGTAAGAAAAAGTGCGTGGAATAAAACCGTTAAATGAGGCGTGCGCAGGCGCGACAGTCGTATACACAAGCGAGTAATGTATAATACCTTTCTCTTTCTCCTTCTTTCTTTCGAATTCTCAGTGAAATTAATCGTTGAATTAATCGGTGAATTATAATTATAATATCGGTTAATCGGTAATTTAATTATTTTTTTTCTCCTTCTTTCTTGCCTTTTTTTTTGCAAATTGTGTCGATTCTACATTAGTTTTCTTCTTTCTTGCATTTTTTTACAAGTGTCGATTCTACTTTAGCCGAAAGAACTTCGTTCCTACCTGGTGTCCCACGACACCACATCTTTTTTATTTCGGTAACATCATTTCCGTCCTCGTCTCGACCTTGAATCTTTTACTGCTTAATGCTGATTTTTCAAGTTGGCGGATTTTGCAGAGTTACAGAAGACTAGAGGGCTACTCACTGTTCTAGGATACGTTTCTTCGTTATTTCGGACCACACTGTTTATTAACATAAACCATTTTAAGGTAATACATTTAAAATAATAATCTACAAAACTTTTCAATACACAACATTAATTAGAAAATTGGTTTATTTTATCACAAGCTGATATCCGCCACTTCGGCTGCGTCGTCCTGCGCATACATACCGTAACGCTTGCCCAATTATCCACGGTAAGAAAATACACATCGCTGAGTATTTGTTGAAATCGTAGGTTCCTAAAACTTTCATGAATTTATATGAAGTGAAGATATTTTTGTTTTCTAGATAAGGGCCAAGTAAAACTGAGACAATGCGATCGAAAACTATTCAGTAGCTTTTGCGTGATGCGCGCAACAATAGTAAACATTTCTCATTGTATTTATATAGATTCACGTCTTTTTATGTCCTGATTTGTCTTATAATATTGGGTGGTTCTAGATAGTTAGGGTGTCCCTATCCAGAATTTTTAATTTCACAATTTTTTTTTTTTATTTTCGTTTATTTGCCATCAAAAAATATCCATTTTTCCCAAAATTTCACCTTCGAAACCCCATCCTCTTATTTTTTATTTGCGATTTTTGTATTTTCGTATGAACAATGTCCAAATGATTCAACGGTCGTTCGTATATCAAACAAAACGAAATTATTGATGTTACTGAATGACAGATGGCGCCACGTCCGCCTCAACGACATTTCTCCACGCACGCGTAAGTCATTCACGAAACAACTAGGTTTGTGCTTGAGTCAGTCCCTGAATTGTTTGGTTTCACAATTGGAAACGGTTGAAGTGGCTGTAATCGGGTTATAGGTTTTTTAAGATTTTTTGACTTTGGAAATACTATTGGAAACGGTAGGTAACCGATTAAGCTAGTATAACAATAATATGTTAATGTTGATGAATAGAAGAATGTTTAAGAAATTCGCAAACCGTCCGCACGATCCCATAAAATGCAAAATTTAGATTACCAAAAACAGATGCGTTCTTATAAAATGAAAATTACCTAGACTTGGTCACATTTACATTCACGGATTGTCGGCGTCGGTATCGCTTTTTTGGCGCACCATAAATCACATGTAGTCCAACATCGTAGACCGCTCCCAGACTTTTACGAGATATAGCAAGAGTACTGTGGCTAGGATATAATTTATACTTGACTGTTTACGACGTAATAGTTAGTGGACATGATGTTTAAATAATTAGATACATAAACCAACACAGCTTACGAATTGCGTAAGTGCTTACCAATATTATATGGTATAGTCTGCTTGGAGCTTGGAGAAATTATGCGTGATAAAGTTTTTTTTTTTTGTTCTCTTGAACTGACTATGCTATTGACCTGACAAGCTCTTTACAGCTTCACCGGACTACAGGGTGATAACGTTGAATGTCTAATAATTTAAATAGGCCCACCTCCTTTCCCTCTTACCCTTTCCCTTTCTTCTTTCACTTCCCCTCCCACATACACAGGTTGGCAACGCACTTGCGACTCCCCTGGTATTGCTAGTGTCTATGGACGGTGGTTATCACTTAACATCAGGTGACACACCAGTTCGTTTGCCTCCTATGGCCATAAAAAAAAAATTCGCTTATAATACAAAAAAAATGATGATTATTACTAAATAATCATTATATACATTCACATTAATAGAGCCTCATGACTAGTTTTTGGATGGTTTACTAGAGGTCCCGGTGGACGTTGTCCCGGCCTATTTATAAAAAAACCTTGACAAATTTTATACCTAAACCTTCCTCGTAAACCACTCTATCTATTAATCAAAAAAGCATGAAAATAGTAGCAGTAGTAGTAGTTTTTGAATTTATTATGAACTGACAGACAGACGCGGCGGAGGACTTTGTCTTATAATATTATGTAAGGATAATGGTTTCAGGAGAAAATAGTTTTAGCATCCTAGGTTTCATTTACAGTGTATAGTAAAAAGTATAAAAGTAGTTTATAGTAGTATAGTAAAAGTAAGTTTAAAGCATTACGTTGATAAAGAAAAGCTTATAACAAATAGGTCGAATTCATTTTATTCCAGGCATATTACTTTTTTAACGAGGAGTTTTTGGCGGGATCTTGGAATGCCATGTTGTGGACTTTAAATTTTACCCATAATCTTGTGTTATTTGGCTCTGTATTATGTAATGTAGGTGGTGCTTTACGTAAAATAGTTTGGTTATTCTGCACAATTGAAGTAAATCGGAAAAATTACCACGGAGCATGGATTCTGACTTGCCACAAAAAGGAAAGAAAAGTTAGCCGCAAGAAGGCCGCCATATTGTTAGTTCATTGAAATTATATTAAGTAACTTGTAATATCGTTACTCACTTGAAGATGGCAGTAATAGTCTACTAGAAGACTGGTTGCCAAAAAAAAAATTAATAAAAAAAAAAAAAAATTCTTTTTTAACATGTGAAACATTAACACTGGGTAATATATAAATATTACTCTGTTAAAAAAACACGATCGCTGTTGTGGTGTTGATGAGTGTACTCAAAACAATATAAAATTGTAGTGTCTCTTGTTTGTTCCAATTTATCTGCAAAACATCAGAACCTATTTTAACGGGACTTTGACTAATATATAGAGGACTTTGAAGGTATTACTTAAGCCAAATATCATTATTATGCTTTGCCATGATGGCTAAATAGTAATAATACACATTAGAAGTGGTGACTTAAAGCATAAAATGGTTAAAGGGCTTATGTAGTAAGGACTGTAATAAACGAAAAACGAAAGGCAGTCCATAATTAATCCAATCAGAATCAAATCAAATTAATAAAACAGAAAGACGATGTTATATGTATAGTGAACTAAATACTTACTGTCTATTGATATATCGTATACTCGGTGCTGGGAAATTCATTATAGACGACTAAGATCCATTATAGTATCTTCAGTTTCGCATTTATAATATTAATAAAGAAACGCTGATTTCCGTGCCTTTATCGGCGTCGCTTATTATCCCATGTTCAGAGGTATAAATACGAGTACCACACCGCTTTCCCCATTTCTCCACCTCAGGAAAACACACATTACTGAATGTTTAGTTCTTATAAAAACCGTAGTCTGAAACTCTCGTGATGAAGTGTAACTTCTTATGTGACGGTTTAAAAATTCTGATCCGCAAACTTTTTGTGTGACGAAAAGTGGTGGAGGTAAACACTGTGTGGAGTAGAGTGGGAGCAGTGTCTCGCTTGCCTTTGGGTATTGGAGAACAGTGAGACATAGGCTGTCGTCGCTTTATTTTTGACGATTTTACATCTACCGCGTGTGAACTACACATATTTTTTTAGATAAGGATCAAGTCTCTAGGTTAGACCTTTTTTTTTTTCTACATGGGGGAATCCCTAACGGATATCCATCTCACCGGCCAGCAGAGGATGGATGTGCCCGAGTCGCACGGACTAAAACCCCATGGTACCTTCTTACACCTTTTGGCCGGAGGAGCAGGGACTGTCTAATCGACACTACATCTGCTCCTCCAACAGGTGTTGTCCCCTCCTAAGGGACCCAAACTGCGGCCTGAGGGGTCAAGATGGTGGACCCCTCAAGGGGAAATGGGTGTTAGACCTAGTGAAGGTCTATTAATTAAAAATATATTTAGTAGTTTTTGAGTTACACGTGCAGAACAGAAGAACTCTATCAATTGATTTACATAGATAGAATACACCGTAACACTCACGTCACGTATCGCTTATATGTATTCATATTCATTTTTTTTGTTTATTAAAATCGAAACATTGACAAATACATTCCGATTTACTATAAATCGTTGTTTATATAGTCTAAAACTACGACCATTGTACCTCGGCAGTTAAACGTCCACTTCTTATGCACAAACGCGAGCAGTTCGTGACCAGACCAAAATATTTACCTACATTCATTCAACGGCCGGTTATTTGATAAAGATAAGAGGTGATCAGTAGTCCGAGCGCTAGAACTAACGGTTCAATGTTCCTAATTTGCCGATTCAGCGGCGACATAAGGCCAAATGGACATTTAAAACAGTTGTATTGAATAATCGTTCTACATTTCTGTTTCTTTTTTTTAATTATTAACCATGACCGTGCGGCGGCTTCGTTCTTGTTGATACATTAATAAAGTACTAATTTGACGAATCATTTATCGTCTATTTAATTAGCTATGCGAGTCCGGTCGAACTTTAGCATTTGTTAATATTATTTAATGTAATTACTATTTGTAAAAGGGTAGACGATTTTCGTTAAAAAAAAATCGATTGCGAATCGTAGTCTGTGAAATTGATTTATGATTAAATCGAGGTCTAAAGGATTGATTATCCAAAAATCGATGTCTTAATTTTTTTTTTCCTTTTGGATCTCTTTTTACATTTTTACTTATTTATAAATACTAATTATACATTATTGTATGTTTTTATTTTTATCTATATAGCAAATAAATCGAATGACGATTTTATATATAGTGTTAGAGATTGATGCACTGGATCGATTCGATGTTTAATATCGATATTTTTTTTATGTTCTTTTTTTTTATTGTAGCACGGCAAAATGACTGCACTATGCCTGATGGTAAGCACAGTACAATCCAAAAACAATGGCGACCATCGAGTGACAGCGACACAATATACATCGCTGGTCGCCGCTGTCATGCCGGCCTGCGAAGAGCTGGATATGCACAGGCTGATCCCGAAACGCGACCCGCAGAAGCGAATCACTATTACGGGCTTTTTCACCATGTACATGGTGGTTGCGACCCAGTCGGGTTGTAAAATCCTACCACCCCGCCAAAAATTGATGAATCGGTCTAATATCGCCATTCCTAATTTGTAACAATTAGTCATATATTTCCAACTAGCTTTCGCTCGCGGTTTCACTCGCGTTAATGTGGATTTAACGTATCCCTTAGGAAAACTAAACCCTACTTAATGTACCCGATATCTTTTTCTGTACTCCTGTAAATGTGTATGCAAAACTCCATTATGATCGGTTAAGTAGTTAAGCCGTGAAAGCGTAACAAAAATACACATTCGCATTTATAATATTAGTTAGGATAGTAAGAATATAGACAGATATACTCCTATTTAATATATTTTAAGGAAATATTATATCGCCAGTCTATAATATCCTAATACTAATCAACGTTATAAGTAGTGCGAATATGATTTTGTTTGCTTGCTTGCTTGCGTGCTTGTTTGCTTGTTACGCTTTTACGCCTTAACTACCTACTCATGTGATCATTATAAATCCTTGAGCTAGTTGTCAAAATAAAATCGGCTGAGTACCTTAAGCTCGCCTTAATAGTCCGGTGATGCTGTTAATAGGGTAGACAGTTCGAAAAAAAAAATGATCACTATAAATGTTGCCTACTTCTTGTCAACGGTACAGAATAAGACATAGGGTACGTAAAGTAAAAGGTACTCTTTCCAAGGGTTACATCAGATTTACTTAAACACGAGCGATGTTGCGAACAAACGTTAATTACCAATTAAATTATGACAATTACAATAAAATTCAACTCCGCTTAACTAATCACTCTTCGTTACTTTTATCAAAAACATGCTAAATTATAATTCTCTGATATCATAAATGATATTATCAGCATAAACACGGAAACGTTAACCGTGTCTAGAGACTTTTTTTTTGTTTTTGTACAAAAACATTTAGAAACTGTAAACTGACTTAACTGTAATATTTTATTTTGTTACTTTGATTTAAGTATTACTCTAGCTGCGCCCGCGATTCCGTTCGCCTGAACTAAAGTTGTTATATGTATTTTTTAATTAAGTTCTTAAAAATATCGTGATATATTTTATATCTAAATATTGGTTACATAGCAATGTTAGATTTTGCTATTGATGTTTTTGGTCTTTCCTATTTTATAAACAATCAACTACCGTATTGTATTGATAATAAAATATGGCAAGATAATGTACTTGAAGTCATTTTGCGTTTAGATAATTTATCGTTAATTTCATCACTTATTTCTTTTTTTTTATATTAGAGCACGGGAAAATGACTGCATTGTGTATGTAGTCCGGTGAAGCTGTTAAGACCTTGCTAGGTTAATAGCGTAGACAGTTCGAGAGAGAAAAAAAAAAGACTGCATTGTGCCTGATGGTAAGCACAGTACAATCCAAAAACAATGGCGACCACCGAATGACACAGTATCCATCGCCGGTCGCCGCTGTCATGCCGGCCTGCAAAAAGCAGGATATGCACAGGCTGATCCTGAAACACAACCCGCAGAAGCGAATCATTATGACGGGCTTTTTCGCCATATGTTGGTTGCGACTCAGTCAGGCTGTAAACCCTACCACCCCGCTTTCGCCATTGCCTCGTTCGTTATGCAGCAGGGTGCACCACGTGCAGGTGAGGTTGGCTTGGGTGTCTCAAGTCTTACATGTTATTCGACACCCCTTACACCCCGAAAATATAAAATATAAAATTTCGTATATTACCTAATGTAACAAGATATATACTAAAACCTGGTCAGATATTACACATATGATTTAAAAAAACATTTATATCACTTCTGTGGTTGTCAAGTTATACACAAACTAACAGATATCGTCCCATTTCTAGATACACCTGGTTATTCCAATTATTTTACAGAAATCGATAAAAACGGTTTTCAGTGTTCGAGTTTCAAGTACAAGAAAAGAAGCAACTGAAAAAATGTCTGTCATTATTCGGAACATTTGGAGTTCTATCTCATATAATTAAAGCAAACATAGGGTTCTGTTACAGCATCTTGGCAGAACCCTGTTCGGATGAAGCCAAGATGTTGGATAACCTGGTAACGATATCTCATCAGAGACAGTTTTGATTTAAACCTAGAAAGAATAAATAACAATGGAGATGATATTTTCAGTGTAATAAAAGCCCAAAAAACATAGTTGAATGTAGTACTTCAGTACTCAAAAATGTTTTCCGCTAACTATTTCAATTACAAAAAGATTTAGTTACGAGGTTTATACACATAGGAGACCATATGTACGCTGCCTTATATAAAATGTTCATAGTATTTCAGAAAACATACTTATTTTCGATGCTTATATATCATTTGGCTCCTCTTTAATCTACAGGTGAAAGTAAATAACTTCTAATATATAATCAAAAAATCTGAACCATCATCTAAGGTACACTAGCTTTTACCAGCAGCTTCGCTCGCGATAATATAGATCTTTGTTTCGAAATATCATTTTTTTCCCATAATACCGAAGTTCGCTTTTCTTGTACTCCAGGTATCATGTTGTAATTTATTTGTGTCACTACGCCGAGTTATTATGCGACATTGTTAAAGATTTTTTTATTTCATAAGTGGGAAACGAGCAGGTGGGTCACCTGCTGTTAAGTGATCACCACCGTCCATGGACACTAACAACACCAGAGGAGTCGCAAGTGCCTTGCTACCCTTTGGGGGGAATTGATTAGGGGAGGGAGAGGCAGAGGAGGAGAGGGGATGGGAAGTGGGCCTCCGGCGCTCTCACTGACCGAACGAAACGCAACAATGCAAGCACTGTTACTTCACGTCGGGTTTTCTATGAGAGGGTTGTACTTTCCCGGACGAGCCGACCCATTCATGCTAAAACCAGTAATAGTTTCAACGTGGCTGTACCACCATTAATATATACGGGGGATATAAATATATTTTTATATCCCCCGGGAACAAACAGTATAGTTTCTGGATTATAGGTTGTCGTCATGGTGTATCTGTCGATGTATATTCAAAAAGCGTAAAAATAAAAATAAACTCACAGTCACATTTTTAATGTTATATGTATAGTTTTAACAAAATTTACTTCTACTGTGTCAGAAGCAATTTAATAACAATGCAATGTTACAATTCGGATTTTCGTTACGCCATATCAATAAGACCATACACACCAAAATGAAAAACACTAATAGACAGACAACAGAGAATTTGACGAGTATGAAATTTTACAATGAGGTTCCTTATACTGTGTACAACAAGGTTTCTTAAACTCTTCAAACCCCTGTAAAAATTTCCAGCGAACGCCTTAACTAACTAATTAAATTTATGCTTTCGTTCGTGACCACAAATGGGTTACGAATCCAGCCATCTTTAGCACTATCAATATCTGAATCTGTAATTACGTAATATCTTGTCGTGAACCCTCTACCTTTGTATGATGAAGCCCTAGGTGTTCGTGTATCCCACTTTGAGAAACCTTGGTGTAGATGATCACTAAATAAGGATTTTAAGAAATGATCTCCGGCTTGTATTATAAATATATTAATTCCTGTGATGTTTTACCAATGAGAAAACCTATCGGGCATAGGGTTAGTCGGTTAATGATTTGTATTAACCCCTGGAATGTTCAAAACCATAACGGTATTATTATAAAAAACTTAAAAATGTATTGAATATTTGCTTCAAAAATTACGAATTTCCTTGAAAAGTCAAAAGGTTTCGTATTAAATGCACCGCGCTCGCCCGAGGCAAGTTCGCGCTATCCTTTTTCGCAAGTCTAATCTAATCTAACCAAAACGAAAAAAAAGAGCAAGATAGCAAACATCCAGCGACGGCGGTGCATTTAATACGAAACTTTTTTAAAGCAACTATTCAATACATATTTAACTTTTTTATAACACCGTAAATGTTTGAGCTCTATACAAAGGAATTTTAGACCTCAGGGACTTCATTATACACTGGGTAATAATTATTGGCAGCATAAGTTTAAAAAAAACACCGTATTTATTATAAAAGTTGAACGATAACAAATTATGTAATAAATTTTTCAAAATTGGATAGACATTTTAAAAAAGATCCGCCAATTTGAGATCTTATTCTTTAAAAATCATCCGTGGGGTTAAAGTTATACCTTAAATATTAATTATCTTGCAATAATAAACTTCAATGATAATATGTAGTTACGAATTCCCTTGAAAAGTAAAACCTTAATAAATAATATTATTTATATTACATTCGATTAACTTTATTGTGATATCCGAACGACCTTCTATTATTGTTTCATAAAGATTATTTATAATTTGTTTTGTTTGTATTATAAGAGCATTAGGTTCCTTAATGCATTTATTATTTACTAGCATTTGCTCGCGGTTTCGCTTGCAATAATCTGGATTATTAGTGAGGCACATATGCTGGTACTCATATGTGTCTCACGCATACAAGTATGATTGGTTTACCTAACGATCACAGATTTTGCGTTCAAAACAACACCCCTAACCGAGGTTCCGTCATTTTGCCGCCTATAAAACCCAGTGAAGCCCAGTAACGATATCATCATTTAATAAAAATCTATAAACGTTTTAAGAAACTACGAGTTTTAAACAGTACAAAAGACTATAGAATTGTTGTAAGCAAGATATAATTTTGGTTCCAAATTTTTGAAGATTTTTCCTCTGATGTTTAGATATTTCATTTTGCAATAGTTATAAAAAATCATAATTAACAAATTAATAAATTTTTATGAACTTTTGTCGCAGGATATTATGAAGTATATATACCGAAAGGGCTCCACGAAGTTTAAAATTTATAGGCCAATTATTTATACCTTTTATCCCATTATTTATACCAACGGAGATTGGGAAAACATTTGTTAATTAACAATTGAATAACTTTTTTGAAAAATGGTGATAAAACTTTTATTTCTACGGGGCTCTATTCATTCAAGTGTTCAGAAGCCACTTGATTTTTTTCAATTTTTTTAAAATGACATTTATGTTATAAAAAAATATTTCTTTTGATAAACTCTTATTAGCGGCAGCGCGCGCATGCCGTAACAGCAGGGCGAAGCCCTATTTTCAACGTCAAATTAAAATTATAAATAATGGAGATAGATTCGGGAGTCCAGACTTTTTTATCGGAAATTTCCTCCTCTTTAACGAACTTTTTTCAAAATTGCTTAAATGTTAATTTTTTTTGAGTTATTAAGGAAAAACTAAATATCAATTTTTTCATTTAATTTTGTTAATAACAATTGCTTTTTTTTACCTGCCCCAAATTCCTTAAAAAACATTTTTCTAGAGGTGATTCCGAATCGAATGAGCTATCGCTCATATTTTTAGGACTTTTATCTCTATTTATCACGTTTTTGAACTTGTTGACTAGACTAAACCTACCTATATCCTTTACTCTTTTTTTTATAAACGTGGCGAAATCCCCTTTTTAGGCCCGACTCGCGCGGACTAAAACCCCACGGTGTACCGACAGACTGTGATTGTTGGGGCGGCAAGGGATTCACCGCCGGGCTCGTACCTATAGAGAGGCAGACTGGGTACACACCAGCTACGTCCCCTCGTCCGCCGGACCTGTGCAATGAGGAGATGGGCCGGCGGGCCTATCCCCTCAGGTCCGATAACCTTCCTATACCCGCACGTTGGTCTGTGAGACCGACGACATACGACTCACTCGTGTTTAAAAAAATGCAAAACACTGGCTATTTGGTCTTCTCAGTAGCTTCATGGTTCATGGTCTACTATAAATTAGTAAAGCGTGAATGGTCTTGCATACGTTACATACACCTGTACACAAAGCAGATCAAATTTGTCAAACTGACTCGTGGTTTCTATACACATTAAGATAATAAACAGTCAGTTAATAATAAAAATTTTACAGAACATGAAACAGACTTTAAAATACTATATAACTGTATAAATGCACCAGAACGACCTAAATTAGGCATGTAACTAGTCTAGGATTGTCATAAACGTACCATTATATTAATCGCTATACATTTCTATTTTAATTTTTTAGAGTTCCCTGGAGTATCTTTGTAATTTAAGGTCCAATACCATTGATATACAAAAACCCAAGATGCCCATTTAACGTCTCACAATCGGCACACAAAAATAAGTGCATAATTTGGGATTATGCAGTCTTTTCAAGTAGTCTCGCGTCGCTTACGTCCTTGCAAAACCAACTTTAAATCATTCAGGTGAGGTGGCAAAATCATAAGCTTATCGCATAACTATAACCACGTATGTGTATTGGGGAGTTTTTGCGGCCGGTTTCGAGCTCTACTTTTATTCGAGACTGTGCGTCTTGGGTTTTTATATGTCCATGTCCAATATTAATGAAATTAAAATATTTTTAAAAAGATCCCCTTTAAAACAACAAACAAAAAATTCCAAATTGGTTTATAAATTATTAGCTGAAGCTATGATACGATGAGGTGATACACATTTGAAAACATCCTAAATAATAAGAACCCCCAGTTTATATCGTTTATTTTCAAAAAATTACAAACTCAAAAAAAATAATGTTGCGTTTCGTCATTTCCTTTAAAAAACCCCTTTACAACCATGGTAATAAATGTAATAAAATTGGTTACATTATTTCAAACATATTTTTATTATATTTATTACCATAGATAATTATTCACGTAAATTTATTATAACATATTTGCATATTATAAAAGCACCGAAAGATCATAAAAATAATACGACATTTTAAAATTATTTAATTTGTGTATATCCTATTTAAAACACTCGATTCAAGAGGTAACATGTCAATATTGATTTAGATTTACTAACGATAAGCTCTAAATATTAAAGAGCAATAAAAAAACTGAACATCCATATATTGCGTCGTTCTGCCTCCAGCTAAAAGGATTCTGCGGTTTCAATAATTATTTATTATACCAGTTACTATTAATCGTTGATCAAAATTTACAACGCCCTTACCTACGGTCCTACGCGCCCCTCTGGAATTATCGTCCACTTATTTATGGTATAGTTATTCGACGTACAGTACAATCGTATAGTTTTTATGACACCCTCCTTCCTTTGTGTCGCTATAATCCCTGAACCACATATCTCCAGGTTTATAAATATGACTAGTGTTTATTAATACTTCGAGGGAGTTTGCACTGTGGTGTTGTTATCGAAACCATAATAGCTGCTAGTTGGTAGCGTAATTGGACAATGCGTCGATAGACATAGGTTCGAATTCTAGCAAATGAGCCAAAGTTTTCGTAGGCTTTGTCTAATTCCGCCTGTTTAACTACCACCGTCTAGTTGAAAATCTGTCCCGAAGCACCTAAATATCTTAAACCACATAGTTATATAACATCAGATGGTCAAACGCTTAATTAACGTAATATAGAGATAAAAAGTGAAAAGTTCTTTAGGCATAACGAACATCGAAAAAAGTGAACCGTCACAGTCGGTTCGGTGACGATGAATCGGGTTTACTCGGGTACAGTCGTCAGAAACCATAATAGCTGCTAGTTGGTAGCGTAATTGGACAATGCGTCGATGGACATAGGTTCGAATTCTAGCAAATGAGCCAAAGTTTTCGTAGGCTTTGTCTAATTCCGCCTGTTTAGCTACCACCCTCTAGTTGAAAATTTGTCCCCAAGAACCTGTTGGTGTGTTCAGGCAACTTGACTTGAGAGCCAGTCTCCTTTCGGTTTAGCGCGTTTACCAAAATAAACCACATCGTTACTTAACATCAAATGAGATTATGGTCAAACGCTTAAATAACGTAATATAGACATAAAAAATGAAAAGTTCTTTAGGCATATTGAACATTCCAAAAAAGTGAGCCGTCACTATCGGATCGGTGACGATGAATCGGGTCTACTCGGCTGCAGTCGTCATCAACCACGTATTTTCACTTCTATCGTGTTGTCATAAGTACACAATTGTATTTCGTTTTATTATAATGTTGTTAAGATAACACCATAACTCACATATATTTATCACATAACTATAAATGGTTATCAGTAAGCAGTATTTAATAAAAAATGAGAATGATATACAGACTCTTTGGAAGTTAAAAAAATACCATGCAAACTCCAAGGAAGTTACAAAAGTAACCACTAGCCAGTATATTTTACTTTATCTATTAGATATTAATATCACATATAAACATTTTTCTAGAAGTGATTCCGAATCGAATGAGCTATCGCTCATATTTTTAGAACTTTTATCTCTATTTATCACGTTTTTGAACTTGTTGACTAGACTAAACCTACCTATATCCTTTTTTCTTTTTTTTTTATAAACGTGGCGAAATCCCTTCTTTAGGCCCGACTCGCGCGGACTAAAACCTCACGGTGTACCGACAGACCGTGATTGTTGGGGCGGCAAGGAATCGTACAATGCTAATCAACCTTGTAGAGTCGCCCCAACGGTCCGACCGGCGGAAGATCACCGCCGGGCTCGTACCTATAGAGAGGCAGACTGGGTACACACCAGCTACGTCCCCTCGTCCGCCGGACCTGTGCAATGAGGAGATGGGCCGGCGGGCCTATCCCCTCAGGTCCGATAACCTTCCTATACCCGCACGTTGGTCTGTGAGACCGACGACATACGACTCACTCGTGTTTAAAAAAATGCAAAACACTGGCTATTTGGTCTTCTCAGTAGCTTCATGGTTCATGGTCTACTATAAATTAGTAAAGCGTGAATGGTCTTGCATACGTTACATACACCTGTACACAAAGCAGATCAAATTTGTCAAACTGACTCGTGGTTTCTATACACATTAAGATAATAAACAGTCAGTTAATAATAAAAATTTTACAGAACATGAAACAGACTTTAAAATACTATATAACTGTATAAATGCACCAGAACGACCTAAATTAGGCATGTAACTAGTCTAGGATTGTCATAAACGTACCATTATATTAATCGCTATACATTTCTATTTTAATTTTTTAGAGTTCCCTGGAGTATCTTTGTAATTTAAGGTCCAATACCATTGATATACAAAAACCCAAGATGCCCATTTAACGTCTCACAATCGGCACACAAAAATAAGTGCATAATTTGGGATTATGCAGTCTTTTCAAGTAGTCTCGCGTCGCTTACGTCCTTGCAAAACCAACTTTAAATCATTCAGGTGAGGTGGCAAAATCATAAGCTTATCGCATAACTATAACCACGTATGTGTATTGGGGAGTTTTTGCGGCCGGTTTCGAGCTCTACTTTTATTCGAGACTGTGCGTCTTGGGTTTTTATATGTCCATGTCCAATATTAATGAAATTAAAATATTTTTAAAAAGATCCCCTTTAAAACAACAAACAAAAAATTCCAAATTGGTTTATAAATTATTAGCTGAAGCTATGATACGATGAGGTGATACACATTTGAAAACATCCTAAATAATAAGAACCCCCAGTTTATATCGTTTATTTTCAAAAAATTACAAACTCAAAAAAAATAATGTTGCGTTTCGTCATTTCCTTTAAAAAACCCCTTTACAACCATGGTAATAAATGTAATAAAATTGTTTACATTATTTCAAACATATTTTTATTATATTTATTACCATAGATAATTATTCACGTAAATTTATTATAACATATTTGCATATTATAAAAGCACCGAAAGATCATAAAAATAATACGACATTTTAAAATTATTTAATTTGTGTATATCCTATTTAAAACACTCGATTCAAGAGGTAACATGTCAATATTGATTTAGATTTACTAACGATAAGCTCTAAATATTAAAGAGCAATAAAAAAACTGAACATCCATATATTGCGTCGTTCTGCCTCCAGCTAAAAGGATTCTGCGGTTTCAATAATTATTTATTATACCAGTTACTATTAATCGTTGATCAAAATTTACAACGCCCTTACCTACGGTCCTACGCGCCCCTCTGGAATTATCGTCCACTTATTTATGGTATAGTTATTCGACGTACAGTACAATCGTATAGTTTTTATGACACCCTCCTTCCTTTGTGTCGCTATAATCCCTGAACCACATATCTCCAGGTTTATAAATATGACTAGTGTTTATTAATACTTCGAGGGAGTTTGCACTGTGGTGTTGTTATCGAAACCATAATAGCTGCTAGTTGGTAGCGTAATTGGACAATGCGTCGATAGACATAGGTTCGAATTCTAGCAAATGAGCCAAAGTTTTCGTAGGCTTTGTCTAATTCCGCCTGTTTAACTACCACCGTCTAGTTGAAAATCTGTCCCGAAGCACCTAAATATCTTAAACCACATAGTTATATAACATCAGATGGTCAAACGCTTAATTAACGTAATATAGAGATAAAAAGTGAAAAGTTCTTTAGGCATAACGAACATCGAAAAAAGTGAACCGTCACAGTCGGTTCGGTGACGATGAATCGGGTTTACTCGGGTACAGTCGTCAAAAAAGTGAGCCGTCACTATCGGATCGGTGACGATGAATCGGGTCTACTCGGCTGCAGTCGTCATCAACCACGTATTTTCACTTCTATCGTGTTGTCATAAGTACACAATTGTATTTCGTTTTATTATAATGTTGTTAAGATAACACCATAACTCACATATATTTATCACATAACTATAAATGGTTATCAGTAAGCAGTATTTAATAAAAAATGAGAATGATATACAGACTCTTTGGAAGTTAAAAAAATACCATGCAAACTCCAAGGAAGTTACAAAAGTAACCACTAGCCAGTATATTTTACTTTATCTATTAGATATTAATATCACATATACACACAGATAATATTATTTTTTATTGTTTAAAATTGGGACCATCTGATTATTGTCTACATGTTGGCGGAATAGGAAAAGCTAACTACGCAAAGATATTAAACATTTGTACTTGAAAATTTATATTATGAGACACGTTGAGGTAAATGCTTAGCGGTATTTCAGAGTAGCTTAATGGTATGTCTTATTAAAATGCGTTAGAACATTCACCAAGGATTACCTGTATTTTTTATAGTTAATGTAGGTGCAGGTCACCTAATTTTAAAATACGCCACTGGGCAAATCACATTATGTAAGAAGCTCATTTGTGAGCTTAGGGTGTTACTACTTTCTACTACAACGATATTAATTTCAACTTCACACGATACTAGACAAACACATGTCTATAAAACAATACAAAAGTGGTCACAGTACATTCATTACATTGTAAATGTTCGCTCAGTTGCAGAATTTACGCTTATAGCCCATGGTTATTGTTATTGCACTATCCAATACTCCACTTTTTATATATTTTGCAAAATGGTGAGCATTTCACTGTCACCATTAGCTTTGTAATTCGAAAACAAATTTACATTAGGTAGTGATAATGGTTTCGATTCACTTTTTAATTATTTTTTTCCGAAACACAATGTTTATCCAATTTTTTTAATAACATTATGTATGTTTGATATTAAATCATTTAACGCTTTAAATGAGTGAAATTATTGTACGTTTGAATTTCATTCTTACAAAAATGAAACCAACACCGTACCTACCCATACCTATACACAAATAAATAGGGTTACGTGTCTGTTTATAATTTCAAAATAACAGCTTTTTATTATTTATTTAATTGTATGGCTGAAATGGAGTAATCCGTTCTATTTTTTTTATGGCTGCGAGGTTCAATTGATTTGTGGAACAGTGCAGCTGCCAAAAATTGTTACTCTTTAGCACCACCCAGAGAGCACGTGCAGGAGGATGAGAGGTTTTTATTTAATGG
The DNA here is from genome assembly GCA_015888305.1 of Antheraea pernyi. Lineage (NCBI taxonomy): Eukaryota > Metazoa > Arthropoda > Insecta > Lepidoptera > Saturniidae > Antheraea > Antheraea pernyi. The sequence continues at coordinate 42,963 of MU159410.1, read as the reverse complement.
ATATTAAAGTATATACGGTACTTACCTAATCAAAAAGCATTTTTTTTAAATTGTATCTGTCTGTTTGTTCCGGTCAATCTTCGAAACAGTTGGTCAGGTTTCGACGAAACTTTCACTGGCAGATAGCTGAAGTTATAAGGAGTAAGGATTCAAGGATAGTTAGGCACCTCTTATTTTAGACAAAAAATAGCGTTCCGCGCAAATATAATCAACTAAATTCCGGTAAATGTCCATTACCACGCGTGGCTCACTGGCACCTTACACTGAAAAATTTTTTTACTAAATTCCACGCGGGCAAAGTCGCGAGCAACAGCTAGTATTATCAATAAGAATATAAGTGTATTACAATTTCACACCCTAAACTACTCTACCTATTATCATGAAATCGCAATCTTCTTGTACCCAGAAAGTACTGTTCCCATTGGATAGGCCAAAATTATGTCAACACGTACATAGCCGCGAGTAAAAGCTATACATATGCACACATAGAGTACGTTATAGATATACATATACATATAATGGGCTTTAAAATCGATATGCAACAAATCTTGTTTATTTCCAAGTCAAGAATATTTAATTCTTAAATTAATTAGTACCATCCCAATATTCAAGAAACAACACCCTTATTTAAGGTATATAATCTGCTAAGGAATCATTAAATCGTGTAGTAAATTCCAAGTGTGCAATTAAGGGGCAAGCTCCCTATTTTTAGCCGGTCGGATGATGATTCTTTTTTATATTTCCAAAGAGGTTTAAACGGGTGACCGCCGGGTTCCTACCTATAGAGGGACAGACCGGGTACACACCGGCTGCCCCCCCTCGTCCGCCGGACCTGTGCAATGAGGAGATGGGCCCCCCGACCCATCCCCTCAGGTCCGGCTACGGTGGCAGGAGGAATTGGGCGAAGCGCCTTTATAGGTAGGAGCCCGGCGGCCACCTTCCGCCGGGCGGACCGTGGTGGCGGCGCTACAAGGTTGATTAGCTTAATCGATCCCTTGCCGCCCCCACAAAACGGTCTGTCGGTACACCGTGGGGTTTTAGTCCGTGCGACTCGGACATAACCCACCCTCTCCCCCGGGAGGGTGGCGTAACCATAAGGGATTTCCCCACGTTAAAAAAAAAAAAAAGGGTACAGTCGTCATCAACTACGTATTTTCACTTCTATCGTGTTGTCATAAGTACACAATTGTATTTCGTTTTATTATAATGCTGTTTAGATAACATCATAACTCATATATATTTATCACATAACTGTAAATGGTTATCAGTATGCAGTATTTAATAAAAAATGAGAACGATATACAGACTCTTTGGAAGTTAAAAAAATACCATACAAACTCCAAGGAAGTTACAAACGTAACCACTAGCCAGTATATTTTACTTTATCTATTAGATATCAATATCACATATACACACAGATAATATTATTCTTTATTGTTTAAAATTGGGAACATTTGTTTATTGTCTACGTGTTGGCGAAATAGGAAAGGCTAGCTACGCAACGATATTAAACATTTGTACTTGAAAATTTATATTATGAGACACATTGGAGGTAAATGTTTAGCAGCGGTATTTGAGAGTAGCTTATTGGTATGCCTTATTAAAATGCGTTAGAACATCCACCGAGGATGACCTTTGCTTTGGTGTAAGGGGTGTCGAATAACATCTAAGACTTGAAACACCCAAGCCAACCTCACCTGTACGTAGTGCACCCTAGTGAATAACGAACGAGGCAATGGTGAAAGCGCGGTGGTAGGGTTTTACAGCCTGACTGGGTTGCAACCACCATGTAAATGGCGAAAAAGGGGACCATCTGATTATTGTCTACATGTTGGCGGAATAGGAAAAGCTAACTACGCAAAGATATTAAACATTTGTACTTGAAAATTTATATTATGAGACACGTTGAGGTAAATGCTTAGCGGTATTTCAGAGTAGCTTAATGGTATGTCTTATTAAAATGCGTTAGAACATTCACCAAGGATTACCTGTATTTTTTATAGTTAATGTAGGTGCAGGTCACCTAATTTTAAAATACGCCACTGGGCAAATCACATTATGTAAGAAGCTCATTTGTGAGCTTAGGGTGTTACTACTTTCTACTACAACGATATTAATTTCAACTTCACACGATACTAGACAAACACATGTCTATAAAACAATACAAAAGTGGTCACAGTACATTCATTACATTGTAAATGTTCGCTCAGTTGTAGAATATACGCTTATAGCCCGTGGTTATTGTTATTGAACTATCCAATACTCCACTTTTTATATATTTTGCAAAATGCTCACCTTCACTGTCACCATTAGCTTTGTAATACGAATACAAATTTACATTAGGTAGTGATAATGGTTTCGATTCACTTATTAATTATTTTTTTCCGAAACACAATGTTTATCCAATTTTTTTAATAACATTATGTATGTTTGATATTAAATCATGTAACGCTTTAAAAGAGTGAAATTATTGTACGTTTGAATTTCATTCTTACAAAAACATCCAACACCGTACCTACCCATACCTATACACAAATAAATAGGGTTAAGTGTCTGTTTATAATTTCAAAATAACAGCTTTTTATTATTTATTTAATTGTATGGCTGAAATGGAGTAATCCGTTCTATTTTTTTTATGGCTGCGAGGTTCAATTGATTTGTGGAACAGTGCAGCTGCCAAAAATTGTTACTCTTTAGCACCACCCAGAGAGCACGTGCAGGAGGATGAGAGGTTTTTATTTAATGGATATTAAAGTATATACGGTACTTACCTAATCAAAAACCATTTTTTTTAAATTGTATCTGTCTGTTTGTTCCGGTCAATCTTCGAAACAGTTGGTCAGGTTTCGACGAAACTTTCACTGGCAGATAGCTGAAGTTATAAGGAGTAAGGATTCAAGGATAGTTAGGCACCTCTTATTTTAGAGAAAAAATAGCGTTCCGCGCAAATATAATCAACTAAATTCCGGTAAATGTCCATTACCACGCGTGGCTCACTGGCACCTTACACTGAAAAATTTTTTTACTAAATTCCACGCGGGCAAAGTCGCGAGTAACAGCTAGTATTATCAATAAGAATATAAGTGTATTACAATTTCACACCCTAAACTACTCTACCTATTATCATGAAATCGCAATCTTCTTGTACCCAGAAAGTACTGTTCCCATTGGATAGGCCAAAATTATGTCAACACGTACATAGCCGCGAGTAAAAGCTATACATATGCACACATAGAGTACGTTATAGATATACATATACATATAATGGGCTTTAAAATCGATATGCAACAAATCTTGTTTATTTCCAAGTCAAGAATATTTAATTCTTAAATTAATTAGTACCATCCCAATATTCAAGAAACAACACCCTTATTTAAGGTATATAATCTGCTAAGGAATCATTAAATCGTGTAGTAAATTCCAAGTGTGCAATTAAGGGGCAAGCTCCCTATTTTTAGCCGGTCGGATGATGATTCTTTTTTATATTTCCAAAGAGGTTTAAACGGGTTGTGATGTCGTTCGCCTCAAACCTTAGGGCTGTGTAGTAAGTGCACGCGTTTGCACGGTGTATGTAAGTACGAACGTAAACTCGGTAGATTGTTTCGCCTGATTGCAAATTAACTTGCGTGCCTGTGTTCACGATGAACTCTAAATTACCATACCATTTTGTTTCGTGATTGATGGGGGTCTTTCGCAATCTATTTTTAGGCTATTTACATTACATGTAATTCAATTTTATGGTCTATAAAATGTCAGGGTACATGCTTTTCAAATTTAGTTAATTCGTTGACATATTTTTTGTTTTATTTTTGGCAACCAATCTTATAGTGCATTATTACTGACATTGTCGAGTAAGTAACGATATTATAAGTTTCTTGCGATCATTTCAATGAACTAACAAGATGGTGGCCGTCTTGTTAGAACTTTCCAAGGAGTTTTTGTGGCAAGTCAGAATCCATCCACCGTAGTATTATTTCTGATCCTATTCATTTGTGTACAATAACCAAACTATATTACGAAAAAAAAAAAACACCACCAACATAAAATAATACAAGATTACGAATAAAATATAAAGACCATTACATGACATTCCAAGAAGCCAAAATCTCCCATTGTCATATTATTTGTTTGATAAAATTTCTGTGTTCTACAAATACTCCAATAGAGCCGTAAGTCCCAAATAACCTAACATTTTACTTCTTCCTTAATTTATGTATTATACGTAATAGGCAAATTATAGAAATTTCCTTCTTGTGAATAGTACGATTGGTTAAGATGGCTTTCTGCTGGTGTTTTTTTGAAATTCAATAACGAAATTAAATCCGTATTATGTTGTACATATAACTAACCTAAAAAGATTACTATAAACAATCAAATATAATCCTCATTGGAAGTGGCCCAAAAAGCGATGAAATACAGTTTTTATTGTACAGTCTAAACATAAATCTGAATTCTTACATCTCTTTCAATACTTTTCAATGGGTGATTATTAAAAAAACTTGGAATTTGCAAAAGATGACGACAGTTTTTGTACCAATAAACCATGTAGATTTTTCAATGTATAATAAGTGTAAATATATATAGATATATTTGTTTGTGTTAGCAAAATGTATTTAAGTTTGATTTTATAACTCTTATATTTTGAACGGTTTCATACTTTCCATCTTATGTTCTTATTTTGTAAGAAAGAATACGTTTTATCTGCATAATGAGGCGAAACGACAATAGTACATATTGAATAGGACTATTAGAAACAGTAAAGTGCTCCTATACTTCTTGGAGCAATTGTGATCTTAAAGCCGAAAACTGAGTACAATGTTGCCCACCGGGAGAGTTCCTATACAATAAACGTTAACACTATTGTAGGCGATAACTAAGTATTCTCTTTATTTTTCAGTTGCCAGCGCCTTCGATTAGTTTGAGAGCAACAAATAGTGACGGCGAAATAAGTAATAAGATTATGTCTGCTGAAGATTATTTACCTCTTTCAAATAATGACAGGTAAATATAATAATAATGCTGCTGGGCAAACGCCTTCCATCGTAAGAATACTGGTCTAAATATGGTTATAATAATAATAGGTGTTACGTGCAACGTTTCTTATTATTTATTGCTTATGTTCATTTTTTTTATTACTATGTTATAGGAACATGGATTGCACTAAAAGCATATCTGTATTCAATTATAAATAAAACATAGTTAAGCCTATAATATAATAGACATTATTAAACAAAGTCGCTTATCGCGTCAACTGTGTGATTTCTTAGTTTGTCTAAGCTATTTAACGCATTTTGATTTGATTGTCACAGTAGTTTGGAAAAAATATCTTCCGAACGATTTATATGAATAACACAGTGATTATTATATTTTTAGAAAGTAGCAATACATACGTTTACATAGTTGCCGTAAGAAAAAGTTTTTGGACCTTTGTATTGGTATCACTGGCTAAACCTTAAGAGATTTGTTTTCGAACTACGCCTTTGATGTATCTCATAAGGGCTAGTCCGGTGAAGCTGTTAAGGCCTTGTTAGGTCAATGGCGTAGTTCGAAAACAAATCTCTTAAGGTTTAGCCAGCGATACCAATACAAAGGTCCAAAAACTTTTTCTTACGGCAACTATGTAAACGTATGTATTGCTACTTTCTAAAAATATAATAATCACTGTGTTATTCATATAAATCGTTCGGAAGATATTTTTTCCAAACTACTGTGACAATCAAATCAAAATGCGTTAAATAGCTTAGACAAACTAAGAAATCACACAGTTGACGCGATAAGCGACTTTGTTTAATAATGTCTATTATATTATAGGCTTAACTATGTTTTATTTATAATTGAATACAGATATGCTTTTAGTGCAATCCATGTTCCTATAACATAGTAATAAAAAAAATGAACATAAGCAATAAATAATAAGAAACGTTGCACGTAACACCTATTATTATTATAACCATATTTAGACCAGTATTCTTACGATGGAAGGCGTTTGCCCAGCAGCATTATTATTATATTTACCTGTCATTATTTGAAAGAGGTAAATAATCTTCAGCAGACATAATCTTATTACTTATTTCGCCGTCACTATTTGTTGCTCTCAAACTAATCGAAGGCGCTGGCAACTGAAAAATAAAGAGAATACTTAGTTATCGCCTACAATAGTGTTAACTTTTATTGTATAGGAACTCTCCCGGTGGGCAACATTGTACTCAGTTTTCGGCTTTAAGATCACAATTGCTCCAAGAAGTATAGGAGCACTTTACTGTTTCTAATAGTCCTATTCAATATGTACTATTGTCGTTTCGCCTCATTATGCAGATAAAACGTATTCTTTCTTACAAAATAAGAACATAAGATGGAAAGTATGAAACCGTTCAAAATATAAGAGTTATAAAATCAAACTTAAATACATTTTGCTAACACAAACAAATATATCAATATATATTTACACTTATTATACATTGAAAAATCTACATGGTTTATTGGTACAAAAACTGTCGTCATCTTTTGCAAATTCCAAGTTTTTTTAATAATCACCCATTGAAAAGTATTGAAAGAGATGTAAGAATTCAGATTTATGTTTAGACTGTACAATAAAAACTGTATTTCATCGCTTTTTGGGCCACTTCCAATGAGGATTATATTTGATTGTTTATAGTAATCTTTTTAGGTTAGTTATATGTACAACATAATACGGATTTAATTTCGTTATTGAATTTCAAAAAAACACCAGCAGAAAGCCATCTTAACCAATCGTACTATTCACAAGAAGGAAATTTCTATAATTTGCCTATTACGTATAATACATAAATTAAGGAAGAAGTAAAATGTTAGGTTATTTGGGACTTACGGCTCTATTGGAGTATTTGTAGAACACAGAAATTTTATCAAAGTTTCGCCTCTTTCAATTTTGAATAAATATTTTCCCAGCGGTGCTTCTGCGACTACGGAAAATGGAATAAATAATTTTGAATTATTTGATCAACCAATACTCCATTGAAAGTAACAGTAAAAATTAATCGAAAATAATATTCCTTGACGTAAATATTTTAGAACAATAGATCACTGAACACAGTAATTAATAAAGTAAATTGAATATAAAATAAAATTCATAATATAATTCATTTTTTATTAAAATAATTATTCAATTATAAATAAAACATAGTTAAGCCTATAATATAATAGACATTATTAAACAAAGTCGCTTATCGCGTCAACTGTGTGATTTCTTAGTTTGTCTAAGCTATTTAACGCATTTTGATTTGATTGTCACAGTAGTTTGGAAAAAATATCTTCCGAACGATTTATATGAATAACACAGTGATTATTATATTTTTAGAAAGTAGCAATACATACGTTTACATAGTTGCCGTAAGAAAAAGTTTTTGGACCTTTGTATTGGTATCGCTGGCTAAACCTTAAGAGATTTGTTTTCGAACTACGCCATTGACCTAACAAGGCCTTAACAGCTTCACCGGACTAGCCCTTATGAGATACATCAAAATATTATAAGTACTACAGAATTTTACATCTTTATAATGCCTACAGAAAAGTCCACAATGGTATAATCTATCTTGTAGGTTGTAGAGCCACGTTGAAGCTATTATTGGATTCAGCATGAATGGGTCGGCTAGTACGGGGTTACATCTTTATAATGCCTACAGAAAAGTCCACAATGGTATAATCTATCTTGTAGGTTGTAGAGCCACGTTGAAGCTATTATTGGATTCAGCATGAATGGGTCGGCTAGTACGGGGCTCTACTCTGCCCTCACATAATTTCCCCCAAACACAGGCTGCCAACGCACTTTCGACTCCCCTGGTGTTGTTAGTGTCTATGAACGGTGGTGATCCCCGTTCGTTTGCCTGCTATGACATTTAAAAAAATCTCCTAATAATAATATAATAATAATGGATTATTGCTGCGGATTAATTTTTATCTTCTATATATAATTAATATATTTGCGATGCTATTTTGACCAATATGGCCAAGTATAAAAGAAAAAACCAAATAATAATTGTTTTTGTTACGATATTAGAAAGGGTGTCACTTAGTTATATTTTATACTAGCTGATTCCCGCGACATCGTCTGCGTCATTTATTATTTCAAATGTTTTGTTATTTCTCAAAGAGAATAGACAGCGTTTTCGATGAAATCTCCCAGACCGCTTGATTTTTCTGACAGTTTCAACAATTACCGATATATTTCAAGCAATTTTAACAAATTATATACCTAAATCTTCCTTGTGAATCACTTCTGTCTACTATTAAATCCGCTCTTTAGTTTTTGAGTTTATCGAGAACAGACAGACAACTATTAATCCTTATGCGATTACATATGTTAGTTACATTAATTATTTAAAATCCACCTAACAGCATCTCATTAATGGCGCCTAAAGATGGATGTATATAATTGTGACACTTCAAGGTCACATATAACATGAAACAAACTTGCGATGCCGGGGCATGTCGCTAGTATGAACGTAGTGAGAAAAAAATCCATTAGTTTTATTGTGAATAAACAGAGAAAATAGAGATAAGAAGGTTGTATACATTTGTACCCGACTCGATCGTGACTCGTAACCGCTAGTATGTCATATACCGTAAAGTATTCCATCACACCACCTAACAAGGGCCTCTTGCGGCGTTCTTAAGTACACCATTCATTGAAATATACTGGCCCTTTGCCAGTATTACTATATCTTAGAAATAAACTATACGAACAATATATTTGTGTTATAGGATGCATTCGGAAAAACGTATGCAACCTCCTCCAGGCACTCTTCCGTGTAGCGTTGACTCATTATCGTCTGCAGCAAAGGGGTTATTGATGCGCTTACTAGAGCGCGATCCCCGAATTCGATTAAGAAATTTACGACAGCTGCAGCAATCAGCATTTTATATGAGTTTCAATTTCGAACACATCAAGGCAAAGAAGGTTTGTGAATAATTATATTATTCAAAATTATGTATACGTCAGTGTTACGATATTTTAATTAACCTTCTTCGAAAATATTTTCAGGTTTCGCCTCTTTCAATTTTGAATAAATATTTTCCCAATTATAAATAAAACATAGTTAAGCCTATAATATAATAGACATTATTAAACAAAGTCGCTTATCGCGTCTACTGTGTGATTTCTTGGTTTGTCTAAGCTATATAACGCATTTTGATTTGATTGTCACATTAGTTTGGAAAAAATATCTTCCGAACGATTTATATGAATAACACAGTGATTATTATATTTTTAGAAAGTAGCAATACATACGTTAATTTAAAATGTATACCAAAATATAATAGTTATATAGTTACATAATCTATAAATAGTGCCATTACGTATATTTAACGAGACAAAGAAAAAAGAATCTCATTTTTCAACTGTAATAAATATATTGTGCAGAAATATTGTATTATATTTGTTTATATTTATCCTACTAAAAAGTATATGAAATACCCCACTCCTTTAAATTATATCCTCTGAGAAAATATATATTAAAATAATTCCTTGGGAAAGTTTTCAGTGTTCACGGTATAACCGAAACTTTATGATTTTATTCTAAACTTAATAACTAAATAGCCCAAAATATAGGGGCAGTAAGAAAATAATAGACAGGTATAAAATAGCTCGAAATTATTAGCTGTGGGATCACTTTGTTACCAGAGATACCACAATTTTATTTATTTTAGTCTTTTATTAACACAGGCTGCCAACGCACTTTCGACTCCCCTGGTGTTGTTAGTGTCTATGAACGGTGGTGATCCCCGTTCGTTTGCCTGCTATGACATTTAAAAAAATCTCCTAATAATAATATAATAATAATGGATTATTGCTGCGGATTAATTTTTATCTTCTATATATAATTAATATATTTGCGATGCTATTTTGACCAATATGGCCAAGTATAAAAGAAAAAACCAAATAATAATTGTTTTTGTTACGATATTAGAAAGGGTGTCACTTAGTTATATTTTATACTAGCTGATTCCCGCGACATCGTCTGCGTCATTTATTATTTCAAATGTTTTGTTATTTCTCAAAGGGAATAGACAGCGTTTTCGATGAAATCTCCCTGACCGTTTGATTTTTCTGACAGTTTCAACAATTATCGATATATTTCAAGCAATTTACAAATTTTGACAAAATATATACCGAAATCTTCCTTGTGAATCACTTCTGTCTACTATTAAATCCGCTCTTTAGTTTTTGAGTTTATCGAGAACAGACAGACAACTATTAATCCTTATGCGATTACATATGTTAGTTACATTAATTATTTAAAATCCACCTAACAGCATCTCATTAATGGCGCCTAAAGATGGATGTATATAATTGTGACACTTCAAGGTCACATATAACATGAAACAAACTTGCGATGCCGGGGCATGTCGGTAGTATGAATGTAGTGAGAAAAAAATCCATTAGTTTTATTGTGAATAAACAGAGAAAATAGAGACGAAGGTTGAATACATTTGTACCCGACTCGATCGTGACTCGTAACCGCTAGTATGCCATGTACCGTAAAGTACTCGATCACACCACCTAACAAGGGCCTCTTGCGGCGTTCTTAAGTACACCATTCATTGAAATATACTGGCCCTTTGCCAGTATTACTATATCTTAGAAATAAACTATACGAACAATATATTTGTGTTATAGGATGCATTCGGAAAAACGTATGCAACCTCCTCCAGGCACTCTTCCGTGTAGCGTTGACTCATTATCGTCTGCAGCAAAGGGGTTATTGATGCGCTTACTAGAGCGCGATCCCCGAATTCGATTAAGAAATTTACGACAGCTGCAGCAATCAGCATTTTATATGAGTTTCAATTTCGAACACATCAAGGCAAAGAAGGTTTGTGAATAATTATATTATTCAAAATTATGTATACGTCAGTGTTACGATATTTTAATTAACCTTCTTCGAAAATATTTTCAGGTTTCGCCTCTTTCAATTTTGAATAAATATTTTCCCAGCGGTGCTTCTGCGACTACGGAAAATGGAATAAATAATTTTGAATTATTTGATCAACCAATACTCCATTGAAAGTAACATTAAAAATTAATCGAAAATAATATTCCTTGACGTAAATATTTTAGAACAATAGATCACTGAACACCGTAATTAATAAATTGAATTTAAAATAAAATTTATAATATAATTTATTTTTTTATGAAAATAATTTAAAATGTATACCAAAATATAATAGTTATATAGTTACATAATCTATAAATAGTGCCATTACGTATATTTAACGAGACAAAGAAAAAAGAATCTCATTTTTCAACTGTAATAAATATATTGTGCAGAAATATTGTATTATATTTGTTTATATTTATCCTACTAAAAAGTATATGAAATACCCCACTCCTTTAAATTATATCCTCTGAGAAAATATATATTAAAATAATTCCTTGGGAAAGTTTTCAGTGTTCACGGTATAACCGAAACTTTATGATTTTATTCTAAACTTAATAACTAAATAGCCCAAAATATAGGGGCAGTAAGAAAATAATAGACAGGTATAAAATAGCTCGAAATTATTAGCTGTGGGATCACTTTGTTACCAGAGATACCACAATTTTATTTATTTTAGTCTTTTATTCAGGAACAACCCTCATTCTTGAACTAACTGACAAACATATAGTATACATTAAATCTCTGGGTCGACTCGCCATGTATATCAATGCAAAGTCATAAACGGGCATTTATCTTACTTGTCAGAAATTTTAAGAATACCACCTCATCAATTATATCGGGGACAACAGAATCTAATAGATGCTTTCGCAAATACAAGCAAGTATAACCTTTCAAACAGAGCTACTCTACTATGGTTTCTCTTTTAGTTTAATTTTTGATTATGGTAATTTTGGGGCGTGTTCGATATAGTATCTATGATAAATTAAAATATTAAATACGCAACCAAAGTTTATTTTTTATCTTTATTTTTGGCAACCAATCTTTTAGGTTATTACTGCAATTTATTTTTGGCAACCAGTCTTCTAGTAGACTATTACTGCCATTGTCAAGTGAGTGTAGCGTGTTGGCCATTTATATTGTCTCTGGCCTTTTTTATATATTAACTACATATTCGATGACAGACGGATATATATATATATTTCCTCAAGTTCTCATTATATAGTATCTTATCTATGATACAAGTCCTTTGTTAACGTCTACGTCCGGTACCGTGACACACCCGAGAGGCGAGACTACAACACCACCCGGGGAACCACTATTGACCTGCGATACCGCGCTATTGACTTTATCGGGGTGTTACTAATGACCTCGAACGCTATTGGTGGAAGTTATCGGCTGTTCATTATTCATTCCGGTGTGAGACTACATTGGTGGCATATCATCACACCACCTAACAAGGGCCTCTTGCGGCGTTCTTAAGTACACCATTCATTGAAATATACTGGCCCTTTGCCAGTATTACTATATCTTAGAAATAAACTATACGAACAATATATTTGTGTTATAGGATGCATTCGGAAAAACGTATGCAACCTCCTCCAGGCACTCTTCCGTGTAGCGTTGACTCATTATCGTCTGCAGCAAAGGGGTTATTGATGCGCTTACTAGAGCGCGATCCCCGAATTCGATTAAGAAATTTACGACAGCTGCAGCAATCAGCATTTTATATGAGTTTCAATTTCGAACACATCAAGGCAAAGAAGGTTTGTGAATAATTATATTATTCAAAATTATGTATACGTCAGTGTTACGATATTTTAATTAACCTTCTTCGAAAATATTTTCAGGTTTCGCCTCTTTCAATTTTGAATAAATATTTTCCCAGCGGTGCTTCTGCGACTACGGAAAATGGCATAAATAATTTTGAATTATTTGATCAACCAATACTCCATTGAAAGTAACATTAAAAATTAATCGAAAATAATATTCCTTGACGTAAATATTTTAGAACAATAGATCACTGAACACCGTAATTAATAAATTGAATTTAAAATAAAATTTATAATATAATTTATTTTTTTATGAAAATAATTTAAAATGTATACCAAAATATAATAGTTATATAGTTACATAATCTATAAATAGTGCCATTACGTATATTTAACGCGACAAAGAAAAAAGAATCTCATTTTTCAACTGTAATAAATATATTGTGCAGAAATATTGTATTATATTTGTTTATATTCATCCTACTAAAAAGTATATGAAATACTCCACTCCTTTAAATTATACCCTCTGAGAAAATAAATATTAAAATAATCAATTGGGAAAGTTTTCAGTGTTCACGGTATAACCGAAACAGGAACAACCCTCATTCTTGAACTAACTGATAAACATATAGTATACATTAAATCTCTGGGTCGACTCGCCATGTATATCAATGCAAAGTCATAAACGGGCATTTATCTTACTTGTCAGAAATTCTAAGAATACCACCTCATCAATTATATCGGGGACAACAGAATCTAATAGATGCTTTCGCAAATACAAGCAAGTATAACCTTTCAAACAGAGCTACTCTACTATGGTTTCTCTTTTAGTTTAATTTTTGATTATGGTAATTTTGGGGTGTGTTCGATATAGTATCTATGGTAAATTAAAACATTAAATACGCAACCAAAGCTTAGAACTTTATTTTTTTATCTTTATTTTTGGCAACCAAGCTTTTAGGTTATTACTGCAATTTATTTTTGGCAACCAGTCTTCTAGTAGACTATTACTGCCATTGTCAAGTGAGTGTAGCGTGCTATATATATTTTTCCTCAAGTTCTCATTATATAATATCTTATCTATGATACAAGTCCTTATTAAAAGTCTCGATTGCAAAAACAGCGTTTAATTTATTACATTTATATCATATTGAACACGCCCCAAAATGAGTTTCGATATTACAAGTGTCTTGATATAATATAATTACAATGAACTAACAAGATGGTGACCATCTTGTTAGAACTTTCCATGGAGTTTTTGTGGCATCTCATAATTCATGGTCCGTGGTATTATTTACCATTCACTTCACTTATGCACAATAAACAAACTATATTACATAAAACACCACCAATTTTACACAATATAGAGTCGAGTAACACAAGATTATGAATAAAATATAAAATCCACTACACAACAGACCAAAAACTCAAGTTTAGTACTTGTGTTGAGGAAAAATATATATGTACGTGATATCAAATACGTCAGTAATTTTTCAAAAGGGTCAGAGACGTTATAAATGGTCAGCATGCTATACCACCCCCTACGGAGAAAAGAAAACTTCTTTTTTTTTCGAACTGTCTACGCTATTGACCAAGCAAGGTCTTAACAGCTTCACCGGACTACTAAGGCGAGCGCTTAAGGGCACTCAGCTGTTGCCTGATACATGCAATTCGCGACCTATGTGAGCTAAGCTAAGCTAACTATTCATACACATATGAGTTGTTAAAACATATATGTGTACCAAGCATACATAACTCAATAACTCTTATATGTATTTCGTAAGTATCGGATAATATTCTAAACTATTTCAGTCTGATAAGGGAAAAAAGATAAAACTCTTCCACTTGCATGTGTAAGCGTGTATGCGTGCACGTGTGTGGAGGTGATATGTGTAATGTTGTCGCAGTGATGTAAGATTTTGTGTCACTGTATCGCGCGAGCAGCGTACTCAAGGGCTCCACGCCGAGGGAACGGACGTAGGCTTGAGCAGCTGCCGAGGGGGGCCTAGTCTGGTGACTAGAGAAAAGAAAACCCTTTGCATAAACATTTACATAGCAAACCATTAGATACGCAACCAAAGTTTATTATTGACTTTCTTGTGTCGAGGAAAAATATATATGTACGTGACATGGAATATGTCATTTATTTTTCAAAAGGTCCAGAGACATTATAAATGGCCAGCACGCTATACTACCATGAACCTAGAACTACAGACTCAAACATAGTTCCTTATCTAGAAATTTTTGGCAAAATACTTTGATCTATAATGTGATGGTATTTATAAAATGTAATAATTTGGCCCTATATGGTCCCCTATAAAGTAGATAACCATGATTACAAAAATAGTACAAAGTTAGACTTAAAAGAGTATAAAGTTAGTAACACCAACAATGGGGAGGTACATTGCTTATTTATACCACTAGGAGGCGCATAGTCGTTGGTTCTAGTGTATTGTCAAACTCATGTCAAATAATGACGGGGACATCTTACAAGTAAAAGAGTGCAAATTTAACGCCCTATATGTCAAACAAAGTCCTATAAAATACTAAAATATGACCTGGATCACAATTATACACCACTAGTACATAAGAGTAAAATAAATTAAACATGCTTTTTTTTTTAAACAAACTTATACTGTATAACGTATAATTGGACTAAAAAGAATATTTATTATATTCTTGAAGTTACATTTGTCATAATTCTGTATATAATAGGTATACTAATCGTTATCGTTATAAGGTTAAAATGACACAATTTATAAATTAACTGTAATTATGTATAAAAACATTAACAATTTTTACACAAAACTATATAACGTATCAATTTGTCATGTATATAAATGTATTATTGCGATCATAGAGAAAAATTGAAGAATATAGATGCACAGCGTATAGATACATAAGTGTCACTGCCCATGGCGCAAAGTTTTAATATTTTTTTTACTTTAGCGTACCCACATTTTGAACTTTTCGTCTTAATTCGGAAGCCGAAGGGCAATTACGATAAAAACGTTTGACGTTGACAACTCGTTAACAAGAACCAATTATGCTATCGCCATCTGAGATTAGCTTCGCCTGTGCCTCCCCATTAAAAAAGTATATATCGATTATACAAATTTTGACAACTGACATTGACAACCACAAATGTTTTAGACTGATAACTATTTGTGAAATAACTTTTGTTGAATCTATTTCTTTGAGCTAAAATGGCATCAATTTTGCGAAAAGCTACGGTTGAGTACCTGAAAAATAACGCGCGTTCTTCGACGCATTCTGCCACCGCTGGAGGACATGGAGGTGTGTATGATTTACTTATTTCTGATATTAGAAAATTATGTAATCAGATAACCTATTTTGGATCCATAATTCTTTTTTTTTTCATTTTAGCAAAAGATGTCTGTTTTCTGCTTATTTTCACTTTACAATAAAGAACAGTAGAATACTAAAATGTGTCTATCATCTGTTCCTAAGAGTATAAAACTGTAATTTAAGAGTAATATATTTCAGATAGGTTTTATCTCCATATTTTCGAAAATAACATTATTTGTTTCAGAATCTTCTGTTAAAGTATTTTAAAAATATTAGGTATTATAAATTTTTGATCACTACATCTATTGATATCTATATCAGAATACTTAGCCACTTTATACATACATTTGATTTGATTATCACTTTACAATCTTACTTGTATTTGCGTCCATTTATTATATTATTCATTGATTTCAGGACTAAAATCAATTCATTTTATATGTATAAACAACAATACCGATAGTAGTAACCAAGAGATAAGAATTTAGCTGGTATTACCATTCTCATACCTACTTACAAATACCACTATGTAAGCTATATATATATATATAGTATAATCATCTATCTATCTATATATGTTGGTGCAAATTTATCTCTTATATAAATGGTGTAGTATAAAATGAGAAGGAATCACTCTTGGGTGGGTCTCACTAATGTTATATTCTTGTAACTGCCCCTTCAGTGCATGTGTATATATACAAATATAAAATGAAAATACAGTTTCTTAGAGGCTCAATTTGAACAAAACTACTGTATATATAGGAATATGACCCTTTGATGCAGAATTTTCCTTGCATGGTTCTAGGCTACTTTTTGGATTCAGTAAGCCCTTTGCCATTTTTAGAATGTAATGAAGCAGATGGGAATCAACTAGTACTTTATAAAGACATATATACACACACATGTATATATATATATACACTATGTCTGTACAGGACCAGAAAAGGATAAGATCCAACTAATTGTAAATTAAAACACTGAAGTTTTTTCTTTACACGTAAAACTTTTATTTGATACTGCACTAATTTAAGTTGACAGACAAGCGTTAACACTCAATATGAATAAAATTGTAACTCTATTAGCCTTGGTTTTTAAGAAAACTTTATAGAAGATATATCAATTCATGATTTTTTTGTCCATGCTCAGAAAACTGAATGTTTTGGGTGTAAGGGGTGTCGAATAACATCTAAGACTTGAGACACCCAAGGCAACCTCACCTGCACGTGGTGCACCCTGCTGAATAACGAACGAGGCAATGGCGAAAGGAGGGTTGTTACAGCCCGATTGGGTCGTAACCGCCATGTATATGGCGAAAAAGCCCATCATAGTGATTCGCTTTTGCGGATCGCGTTTTGGGATCAGCCTGTGCATATCCAGCCTTTCGCAGGCCGGCATGACAGCGGCGACCGGCGATGGATACTGTGTCACTCGGTGGTCGCAATTGTTTTTGTACTGTGCTTACCATCAGGCACAGTGCAGTCAATATGCTGTGCTACTATAAAAAAAATGTTTTACCTATTTTAAAAATCCTCTTGAGTTTAAGTCGCATATCAAACCTAGGGAAGTGTTATTTTAATATAGTTACAACATAAAGATTTATTAAAGCCTGTAATGATGTAATTTAATAATTTGAGAGTTCATTTGTGAGACAAACTATTTTACAGCTATAATTTATGGCAAAAAGTGTTAGTTGGTGAACATTATTGTAGCAACAAGATTCAATTTTATTATTTTCGGATGTAAAACTATAGTATAAAAATATCAACAAAATATTAGTCGATTAAGTTTTTAATTATTCTGCCAAATTATTATTTTTTATGATGGTTAAAATTACTAAATTAGTCATTATGTTTTGTTACACTACCCTAATTCAGTTATAACTTCAAAAAGAAACAAAATTAATAAGACCATTTGTAACATAGACAGTTAGTATCAATATTTACCTAAGTAATTGTATCATGTTTTACAATGTTAATAGCATTAAGAAAATATTCAAATCTTATTTTATTTTGAGATAAATTACATTTTAACAATATTTTGCAACTCACACATGTATTACATATGCACACATATTATAAACATTACACTAAAGTACATATTTAGGTATTAAATAAAAAACGCAATTTCAAATTAACAACATATTACTGTAGTGAAAAGTGGGTGTCCAGTAAAACAAGCTTGCGCTCGGGTTATCTGGGATCTATTTAATTTACTCAGCGCGCTCATAGTTCATTACCACAAAATTTAAAATAATTGAAAATAAAGTATAATCGAGTGAGCCAGCTAAAAAGACCCGGCGGGCCACAGGTTGAATATAGCTATGTTAGAGAGTTCGCTTTAAAACTGATATTTTCCCTAAATTTTTTCACTCATTTGTAATTTGGGTGTTGAAAATGTGATTAACAGTGATGAAATAATTAAACCAATATAATAAATCTTATACCTTCAAATCTGTGTCTAAATCATATATATTATCATAGGATATTAGAAATATGCAATAATTACATACAAAAAATTGTTCCCAATTTTATTTATTTATTCAATGTCCTAAAAACAATACACATTTATTTTTACAGTAATAATTAATTTGTGATTATTTAATAATAAATAAAAATACAATTACCTTTATATTAAGTAGTATACCTAGTTTATGTTACTAATAAGAGCATACAACTCTTCAAATAACCCATGCAATGGAAAGTTATACTAGTAAAAAATTTAGGATCAGGGAGGAAACCAAACACTATTATAATTTAAGAATACAATGAAATATAAATAATATAATTCTTTTAAAATGATTAAAAGTTGTTTTCAGTAAGCAAGTATAAGATTCAGTATAGTTTAAACGTTCCAACAAATCTTGTTGAATCTCTCAGAAGACATGAATTTATTTATTTCTTTATCTATTTAGGTGGTTACAAGCTGTGGAAGAAGATGTCCTTCTTCGTGGCATTCCCTGCTATCGGTCTAGGTATGCTTAATGCTTACCTTGCTCATCAAGAAGGACATCACGAACGTCCACCTTTCGTCGCTTATGAATACATGCGTATTCGTACTAAGGTACAGTTTTGTTCTTTTTTCTAAATATTCACAGCTTATAGATAAACAAAAAATCATGGTATTTCATTTAGAGTTCACAGTTATTAATAAATTAATTTCTAATTTATATCCATGAAATTGTACATTTTTATAAAAAAATCTATATTTTTTGTGACAGATTTTTTTTATGTCAGGTGGCTAACGAACAGGTGGGTCACCTGATGTTAAGTGATCACCACCGTCCATGGACACTAACAACACCAGAGGAGTCGCAAGTGCGTTGCCACCCTTTGGGGAGAAGGGTTAGGGGAGGGAGAGGAGAGACGAGAGGGGAGGGGAGGTGGGCCTCCGGCTCTTTCACTGACCGAACGAAATGCAACAATGCAAGCACTGTTACTCAACGTCGATTTTCTATGAGAGGGTGGTACTACCCCGGATGTACCGACTCAAGTACATACTTAGATACTATCATTCCAAAATAAATTGTTACCAGGATAATTGTTCAGGTTTACTTAATTGCAATTTATATGTACAAATACAGATAAATAAATAAAAACAAAATGTATGATTGTTAAAATAATAAGATATTTGATATCTAACCTACTTGGAATAAATTGTTGTTAAGAATAAGAAGAAATATTGCATTTTTGCATTGCATTACAGTTAAATATTGTAAATAAATTTGACATTACTTATGGTTAGCCTACTACTACTACCTACTACTCTTACAATTTGAAAACTAAATAATTTGTTGTTTATATTCCAGCGTTTCCCCTGGGGTGATGGCCAGAAATCACTCTTCCACAACCCCCATGTGAATGCCCTTCCTACTGGCTATGAAGACGATCATTAAATTCTTTATTTAAAAAATAGATGACTGTGAGTTTTCTTTGTTAGGTTCCAAAAATAATTGAGTATTGTAATAAGTAAATAAAAACACTTACAAACAATGTTGTTTATTTATTTATATTATTTCATATTATATTTATGTTCATTTAAATTATTATGAAATGATAAAAGTTTAATTATTCAATATAGGAACATCAATAGGTAGTATAGAATATGTTATAATAAATAATAATAAGAAAATAAAATTCTTGTGTTAGACAAAACAAAACATTTTTTAAAAATATTCTATATCATATGGTAATGTATAATTTTGTACTTTTTCGAATAACATCATGTCACATAAAAAGTGACATTGAAAAAAATTTTACTTACACCCAACTAAGACTAAAATGATAAAATATTGATATAAAAATATATGATCAATAAGTACAGAGCAATTATTGTAAAGGAAATGAAATTTGAATGTTTGGCTAATTAGGCTCATAGTTATTTATTATCTTAATTATTTGAATAAGACATTAAAAAATATGTGGAAAACTGGTAACTTGATCTAGCAAACGCTAGTACATTAAAGAGACGTATGTATTTATTAAAATTTGTTTTACTGAGATATAAACAAAATATTCTAGTCACGTGATTTTGGATACTTAGTGAAAAATTTGAAAATAGTGATATTTGTAGACTTCGTATTTTGCTGACAATATGTTTCTAGATTATCTCATTTTTAGCAGGTGAGCAGAGTAGAAAAACGTTAGAGACGGGTCTGTCGTACACGAGATGGTCGCGATCCAACGCTTTGTAATGAGTTCAGGGGAAGATGAGTCGATTTAGGTTATTATTTTGTCATTATTCTTACTTATATACGAAAGTAAAAAGAAAATATTGTGGTAATTGGCTAATTACCTATGTAATATTATGTAAATTACCTATATAAGTAATATTTGTAATGAAACATTTCAAATACGTGAACAAATGTCCATTTTTGCGCATGAAACCGTAAAGCAAGTAGTATGTATGTATGTGGCATTATTTTTGGCCCGTTTCGTATATTATTAGCTAGTTTATTATTTTGAACAGCATTCATATACTTCATTCGAATACTGGCTGCCGAACGCATTGCGAGAACAAAACATGATTCAGTTTGCGGGTTTGTCCAAATATTTGGCTAACTTAGCCTCTTCCCCGTCCCTAAAAATGTTTGATTGTCGGAGGTCGGAATCATATTCTGTGTTATTTACGTGTTTCTTTTGTTTTCTTCAATACCTTTTCAAAGACATAAGCATACTGAAGGCTTTTATTGATTGTGCCTTTTATGCTATTGTCTTCTAGGACAACTCTAATTGACGCTTTTAGTTTTATTTTGTCAACTAGTTAGCGTTTTCCACTCCTTCTTTACTTTTAAGTATATGTATTGTAAGCATGTAGGGGACAATTTATCCCATAATCAAGTCCACCCGTATTCGCTATGATAAAGTGTACCCAGAACCGTAGTTTAACAAAAAATATTTTTCGACATCAATGCAAAGTGTTAACTAAAGAAAACACTACACATACACTAATAAATCAGGTTTTAACAGTTTTAAATGTAATCTGTAATTTATTTATATGAATATCTTAAAACGACTATCAAAATACTTACAAAAAAAGATGTTGACATGTAAACAAATTAACGCCATTACTCTAAATGTATTGATACTAAACTTTTAAAATGATATTTTGTCATTGATAACAGTTATTATTAGACTTACATGTGTCGAACTGAAAAATAAGTTCTAGTTTTGTAGTTATTATCCAGGGATCAAGTGTCCCAAGGGAACAAGTGTTCCCAGTCTCCTATTAAACGATAGTAGCAGTGGTTATTATTACAACGTAATTTCAGAAATAATTTAATTCGTTACAATTTTAACGATATATTGGCTATACTTATAACGTACTAACGGGACCGGCATACGTTCCCCGCAATGATAATTTTAAAAAAATCTTGACAAATTATATACCTATACCTTCGTCATGAATCACTTTATCTACTGGTGAAAACCGCATAAAAATCCGTTCAGTAGTTTTTGAGTTTTTCGCGAACAGACAGACGTAGAAGAGAACTTAGTTTCAGAATATGTAGTGATTAAAAAATTCTAAAAATATCGATTTTTTTTTCGAACTGACTACGCTATTCACCAAGCGAGGTCTTAACAGCTTCACTCGACTACAAAAAGAATATCGATTTTAAATAAATTCCTCTTCTCCATCTTCCTTGTAAATAAAAAAGGAAACAAATAAGGTACTGTGATTGGCCGAATATAATCATATGCCAATTTCGTAAACGAAAACCGACTGTATTGAAATATATTTCATTGGTTATATAACACTTAGTTTTTTTTTATTTGATTCTTAAAATATAACGATAATCATAAAATAATATTTTTCTTATAGAATAGCAATGATTTGGTATACTATGTAGCTATTTTGATCAACGGCAAAATAAATTACGTATATAAATCATATTATCTATTCAGTACAGCGTGTTTCTTAGGGCGCGTTATAATTAGAGCAACATTTACCACACACTACATAAATGTAGTATTTTGCGTGCTAAATAATCTCGCAATAATTTTCACCTTTAGATGTCAATGAAAAGAATCCAACCTCTGAAAATATTTTTGAAGTTATACTTTTTTTGGCGCGTTTGGGAAAATGATGAGAGTAAATGTTTACGATGCGCGCGCACACCGTCACGAAAAACCGACACCCTGAAGTTAGCTGTAGTCAACATTTTGTTTCTTTATATTAAAACTTTCTATGTATACATTTTTTCTATTGTTAGTGTCGTTTTTTCTACAAACGTAGAATAAGACGAAAGATAAAATTTTTGAAAAGAATTTTTATCTTGATACTCCAAGGAAGTATAACTTCTAACGCATGTACATAAGTACACACACACCTTTTTTGTAACATTTTGGTCTTCGTTAATAGAATCGATAATGATATCAAATTTGATGTTGCAAAATCTTGGGCAAAATATAAAATACATATTTAAGATACAGAATAACAAATATATTGAACTCGTTAAGAAATAGATTAGAAAACTTAGCAATACAGAATACAATACAGAAGAAGCAATAAAGAACAGATTTAAAATAAACTATTTTTGAACGAATTCAAAACTGTCAAAGATGACGCATTATACAGTTAAATCAAGAAGTGAGTTATAATTATAAGTTGTGTTGTTTATCTCTTTTCCTCTATCTGAATGGACTATTATCCTATTTCACTAAAGTTACTTGAGTTGATTTGAATTTACTTTGAAGCTTCAACAGAAATTGGCTGTATAATATTATTTTCAAAATATGTGGCACTTGCGAGGATTTTATTGATCCAATTTATAATAATTTTGTACAATATTGACATTTATATTTAATTGAAAATGATATTATTGTGAACACGTTATTTCCACAAAATGTCTAATATATCTGTGAAAGAATTTGGAAAAGCATGGTGGTCAGAAATATACAATCGTATTATCGGTGCAGTTGTATTTCTAGATGATGCTAGTGCTGAGTGTTTACATTGGGATGGTGGTTTATCCAACTTACTGGACAACGGTGCAGTATTAGTGAAGAGTTTGTCACCGTTTGAAGTAAATATACCTTTTGTTATCCGAGCATAACAAAGCCACCGGCAATGTATCTGATGATAAGCACTTTGCAATAGAAAAACAACCACAATCTCTTAACTAAGATCTGTTGGCAGTCGCTGCTGTCCATTTTGGCCCTTAGTCTCTCGACAGCGGAATACATTGATTACTCCTGAAATGCGACAAACCAATAGAGGCCTGACTGACGGTTTTATCATCGTGTCGTGATTCACTAAGGCACAAATACCTTGTCACCTCTCTTGAAAGCAAGAACTAGGTGATACCAAAATGTGATAAATCTAATCACATTGTAAACTCTTTAGAATGTCGTCCGTTATAATGAAAAACTTTCTATAACATAGAAATTAGTTCAATTTTGTTAGTTTACCACAAAACCATTTATTTGTTCTCTTCCCCCTGTATAACGAAGACTAAAATGAAAAAAAAATTTTTGGGCCCTTGTAATTTGCTATAAAGAGTTTACACTGCATTTCACTATTGAAAGTGTTAGATTTAATGTATTATGGTTACAATGTAGTTGGACATGCTTACATTGGGATGGTGGTTTATCCAACTTACTGGACAACGGTGCAGTATTAGTGAAGAGTTTGTCACCATTTGAAGTAAATATACCTTTTGTTATCCGAGCACAACAAAACCACCGGCAATGTATCTGATTATAAGCACTGTGCAATAGAAAAACAACCACAATCTCTAAAATCTGTTGACAGTCGCTGCTGTCCTTTTTGACCCCTAGTCTCTCGACAGCGGAATACATTGATTAATCTTGAAATGCGACAAACCAAAAGAGGCTTGACTGTGACGGTTTTATCATCGTGTCGCGATTCACTAAGACACAAATACCTTGTCACCTCTTTTGAAAGCAGGAACTAGGTGATACCAAAATGCGATAAATCTAATCACATTGTAAACTCTTTAGAATGTCGTCCGTTATAATAAAAAACTTTCTATAACAGAAATTAGTTCAATTTTGTTAGTTTACCACAAAACCATTTATTTGGTCTCTTCCCTCTGTATAACGAAGACTATATTGAAAAAAAAATGTTTGGTCCCTTGTAATTCACCATAATACATTAAATGGAACACTTTTAATAGTGAAATGCAGTGTAAACTCTTTATAGCGAATTACAAGGGACCAAACATTTTTTTTTCAATATAGTCTTCGTTATACAGAGCTCTAAGCTACCACCTCACCAATTTTCAGCCAAATTGGTAAAGCCGTTCTTGAGTTATAAATAGTGTAACTAACACGACTTTCTTTTATATATATAGATGTTTAAGTCACTGTTATTATAGTTCTCGTTATACGAAATTGTGATATCTGTGATACGGTTTGTAACCAGTGCAGATACCAATATTACTGTAAATTATGTACATATTGATTTGGAACATTAGTATATATTATTATTATTATCACCATGGCGTACAGTGGTCTCGATACCATCAGACCAAATTACGTTGGCCTATCATCTAGCAAATGTGGCACTGTGGTCCAAACAAGGAATTTGTGTAATGATTAGCCTTGTTGTATGTATGTAATGAGTTTGTAGGAAGACTATTTGAAGACAATTTACGCTATATAAATTATTATTATTCAATATCTATATCAAACATAACACTGCTCAGTTGAGTTTAATCAATACTAGCTGCCTGTTTCTGGCTTTGCACAGGTGTACTAATGAAGAAAATTGAACCA
>MU159410.1:0-16519 GCA_015888305.1 Antheraea pernyi | reverse complement strand
ACTAGCTGACCCGGCGAACTCTGTTTCGCCTTAAAGGTAATAAATAATCAAATTTTGGAATTTATTAAGTTAAATTGTTTATTAGAAAATACAAATAAAAAAATTATGTACATTAATCGTTCATTATTGTTCCTGTATTTTGGTGCATAGGTTGCACTCTTGAGTTAAGTACATTGTGATACACGACATTTTTTGTTTTATTATCAAGCGCAAAAACAAACAACGTAGATGGTCTTCCGACCCGTGAACATGCCACATATAATTGACCATGGGAAAAAAATAGATATTCTAGATTCAAACCACAAACTTTCAAGGATTGACCAGATGATTTGTTGGTGGTTATGGCGAATGCAAGACGGATCGGAAATTGAAGTCTTTTAAATTCAAACGGCATATCGGTTGGGATCATCGGGATCCTCGGAATGAAAACTTCCTCACCTTCGAATTTTCCTTTGAGTATCGTCGCGTAAATTACACTGTTCGTCAATTTTCTAACCACCAAACGCGTACCGTTGCATAGTTTTGGTTGGTTTATGTTTTGAAGCATGATTACTACGGAGCCAACCTTCAGGCGCAAATTGTGCGCTGGTAAGCGTTTTTGTAATACCACGTTTTATAGTGACTGACGTTTTATGTCAAGTTACTCGGGAACTCTGTCGAACGGGATAAAAAATATCCTATGTCCGTCTCCTGGCTCTAAGCTACCACCTCACCAATTTTCAGCCAAATTGGTAAAGCCGTTCTTGAGTTATAAATAGTGTAACTAACACGACTTTCTTTTATATATATAGATGTTTAAGTCACTGTTATTATAGTTCTCGTTATACGAAATTGTGATATCTGTGATACGGTTTGTAACCAGTGCAGATACCAATATTACTGTAAATTATGTACATATTGATTTGGAACATTAGTATATATTATTATTATTATCACCATGGCGTACAGTGGTCTCGATACCATCAGACCAAATTACATTGGCCTATCATCTAGCAAATGTGGCACTGTGGTCCAAACAAGGAATTTGTGCAATGATTAGCCTTGTTGTATGTATGTAATGAGTTTGTAGGAAGACTATTTGAAGACAATTTACGCTATATAAATTATTATTATTCAATATCTATATCAAACATAACACTGCTCAGTTGAGTTTAATCAATACTAGCTGCCTGTTTCTGGCTTTGCACAGGTGTACTAATGAAGAAAATTGAACCACATCTTACAATGAAAACTATGTAATGAAATGAAATAACAAGTGAATGTAAATCTATCACTATTCTTGAAGATATCCCCACTGTCTTTGTCTCGCACCCATTTTATCACTTTGCAAACACAACAAAAAAAGAATTAGCCAGATAGATGCTGCATCTACTGCAGCTGTTTTCAAGTGATACGCTTACACTCGCTAACTGTTTATTGATGTATAGAAAAGTAAATGAATTATGTGGGGTGCACCTAAATTAAAGAAAATGCACTTTTAATATAAAATATTTTAATATTAAAGAATTACAATTTAACTTATATTACATCTAAAACTAAAAGACGTCTACAGCTCGAGGTGTAAGACAATACTACTATAAAAACACGTAACTTTTTTTTTACGTTAAGAAAAATCCTCATGGACTGCCAGGCTCCCGTGGGAGAGCCTGTGCTTGATCTGACTCACCACCTTCGTGCCGAAGCTCGCAGGTGGTGGCGCCTTTCGGCAAGTCTAAACTCCACGACAACCTACGCCGCGCTCTGGGGGTGTCTTGGGGTTGCGTGAGCAAGCTCCGATACACCCCCGGCGGCAGGCGCTTCCCACGCCGCACCAGCCTTAAGCAGCCCGGTTGCAAGACTGTCACCCAGCCTGCCAAACACGTGCAATGGGAGATCTGGGCCCCGCCCCTCCCCTCCTATGTTCGGCCGGCAGTGGAAAGGTTAAGCCGTTCCGCCGCCGCCTCATTTTTTTTTTACCGAGGCTTACCCCTCCTCCGCCTCAGCCATCCTGAGGTCCCCTTTGACCTACGCCACCCCTTGTCCCCCGTCCCCCCGTTCCTCGATCGTAACGACCTAACGGTGTTATAGAGTCCCCAATTCCTCGTATTGTCGTCTTGTGCTGCAGGTAGCCAATGTGTCGGTATAGTTATACGTAAATGTGACTTATCGCATCTTCGCTGTTTTCCTGTAGTGTGAGAATGTAAAAAATTAACCTCATGTTTGATTACTTACACATACCCTTTTTCAGAACTGCTCCAATCCGACATCACTTATAATAGTGGACCGAACTCTGGACTTATGTGGTGTAACCAGTCATTCCATGGAGACAGTACTGGATAAAGTCATGGCTGTACTTCCTAAATTCCCTGGACATTCCAATGATGTCGCCGTCGATATGTCACCTATTTGTGAAGCTAATGTGTATGTTTTACATAAAAAAGTCAATTCAAAATTTCATAAGTCAAATTTAACAATAAAAATTAAACCACTCGGTTATTCACTTTATGCCACTAAAATATTAGCAATATAAATGCCAAGCTGGACACATTGTGCAAACCATTAGGGAATTCTTTTTAGAATTAAACTGAAATTCATATTATTTCTAAATTGTAAACAATGTATAATTATGTTACTCCCTGTATATTATATTAAAGTTATTGACATCTTAAGATTTCAAGCTTCAAATAATATTTAAAAAAAGGCTTTAATAAGAGTCTATATTAGGATAATTGCAGTGGAATTATTCAAAGACATATATTAGGTGGTTATCCTTCCCATTTATACAATATTTATTGCAGTTTCGATTGTTATTTATACAGTTATTATTAAGATACAGAATAAATAAAAAAGGCAACATATATTTAACATACATATTTAAACGACAATGACCATTATCATATATATTTCACAAAGGGATACAAAATCAAGAGACAGGAATAATATTCAGCTCTAATAATAAAAATACGTAAACATTAATAACCTAGTTGAACTATGAGCTTAGCTAGTTCTCTTGTATATGCAACTAGCGGGCCCAGCTGACGTTGTCCCGCCCTGATTATAAAAAAATCCTAGACAAATTATATACCAACGTTCCTCATGAATCACTTTATCCACTGGTGAAAACAGCTTGAAAATCCGTTCAGTAGTTTTTGAGTTTATCGCGAACAGACAGACAGACGCGGTAGGGGACTTTTTTTGTACTATGTAATGATATAATCATCATCGTCAGCCTGTAAGAAACACACTGCAGGGTTATAAGGTAGTAAAAATTACTGCACTATGCCTGATGGTAAGCACAGTACAATCCAAAAACATTGGCGACCACCGAGTGACACACTATCCATCGTCGATCGCCGCTGTCATAGCTGGATATGCACAGGCTAACTCCGAAACGCGACCCGCAGAAGCGAATCACTATGACGGGCTGATTCGCCATGTACATGGTGGTTGCGACCCACTCAGGCTGTAAAACCCTACCACTCCACTTTCGCCATTGTCTCGTTCGTTATTCAGCAGGGTGCACCACTTGCAGGTGAGGTTGGCTTGGGTGTCTCAAGTCTTATGATGTTATTCGACACCCCCCAAAGTTCTTTATTGTGGTCACATATAGTGGTAGTACAAGAACACCTCTCAGATTGAGGTTTACTCCCGATGTTTTCTTTCGCTGTCAGTTGATAATGTTACTAATTTCAATTGTTTAAATATATGTGAATTTCGATAAATTTATTGGTGAACTCTGGAATACGAACCTACGGACGTTGAATTGGCATTCCACAGGTCAAACTATTCAACCACCATATGCAATATAATTCTTTAATTTTTCTAGAGTCAATCACCCAGACGACATACAGCTATGTCCAGGATGTTTGTACCATGCTGACGATGAATCATGTATACAGACGTTCGACCACATGATCAATAAATCTCAGAAAGAGGTCATGTTCGATCTTTATAATAAATTATCTAAAATAGATGTACAGAAATCGCCGAGCCCAAAGACTCTATTAAAAGTGACACCGCAGAGTGTTGAAAAAATCGTCGCCTCTTCAAAAGGTAAAGCAATTAGTGTAAACTGAAAATATATTTGGTAACGCCATCTAGTTTAGAACTCACAACAACTCCAAACATCCCCCCCTTTCCTGTCGTGCATGAATGGTCGCCGCCACTTACCCTCTCGCAACGTCTATCGCGCTGACGTGACCTACATATTTTTCGCTTTGTTTCGCTTCCCGCGCTCCTGATTCTATTGAAGAATCCAGGGGATATTATCGCGCCGTTATAGGTGAAATCCTATAATACATTCGCTCCGCATCCGCACGCTGGAGACGACAGTTACATATACCAGACTTAGTGACCCTAGGTGAACGCAGTGTGCTGCTGGAGTGACTCTGGGCGGCTGTACGTGGTCGTGGATGCTGGATTACGTTCAGGAGAACACCAGGTCAGTGCACGACTTCCCGCTTCCTTCCCTTCGCTATTTTCCCCTCGTCATTGTGACGACGATTATCCGCCGGTATTAGGCTGCTGGCGTCTCCAATATTGGTGTTTTTATATTTGTTATAATATGTCCTAGCTGTTGAGAAATTATGTATGTAACTGAAAATTCTGTACAAACACAAGTGTCTATAGTTTATCTATATAATTAAACACAAAACAATGTTTAAGAGAATACCTTAAGTTACATACAATATATTGATATTGAAAATAGTTTCCTGTCGAATATTCCTATGTTTTAGATTTTTTTATAGTAAAAACCTGAAAAAGTATATGACATAATAATTTTTTGGTATTGTTATTTTTAATAATGTATGTCCGCAAAAACTTAGATATGCTGGATCTAGTAAAAGACCAGCATAATTTAAATACTAGAAACAGCAACAAATTGGACATTCCATGCTTCAGGCTCACTAAGTCCAAAAACAGTTTTTTAGGTAATAGTGTTAGGTTTTATAACAAAGTCCCAAAACATATAACCGATTTGCCGGATAATGAGTTCAAGAACCATGTCAAGCGGGTTTTAGTATCTAAAGGCTATTATAGGGTGGATCAATATGTGAACGATTGTGACGTCTGGAAATGACGCCCCTCTCTGTGCATGCACTAATAACGAATGTAAATATTTATGCTCCTGTAAAAATATATGACATGAACAGATAAACCAGATCGAGTTTCTTGCCGGATCTTCTCCATGACTGGGTAGTTTTCCGAACCGTTGGTAGCTTTGACGTTCATAAACGCCTTCTCTGGGCCTAAATTGAATAAAGGAAAGGATTTTGAATATTCTGCCTTTATTTTCTATATATTTAACTTTATAAGAATTCCATTAAATTATGTTTATTTTTTTAAATTTATTTTGTATTCAATTAATGTAAAAATAATTAAAATTGAGAGATATTGATTAAAATAATATTCCACTGGCAGCACTGTTTATAAGAATTCCATTAAATTATGTTAATTTTTTTTAAATTTATTTTGTATTCAATCAATGTAAAAATAATTAAAATTGAGAGATATTGATTAAAATAATATTCCACTGGCAGCACTTTACTGGTTGTACTTTGATCTGCTTGTAATATTCGTCTGTACAGTTACGTTTTCATAGTACCTGTTAAATAAAATATTCATATTTATTAATTGTTTTTAGAAAATTCCCTAAAAAAATAATATTATATACTTAGCTAGCTGATAGTCTCACCTTCGGCTGCGTTGTTTATTATATGAAAAACATATTTCATATACAAAAGCAATAGAGTAAAAAAAAGCAAAAACATGCTTTGCTTATATAATTCTTTTGTAAAAAATGTTATGTAATAGTATACCTCTTGCCTATCGCTGAAGACGTAGTTCTTATAAACATTGTGGTTTCTTGAAATTTCAAGAACTTCATAGTGAATGTGAATTTTTTGTAGATTAAGCCAAGTAAAACTTTTTACTTTTAATATCTAAAAAGAGTATTTGATCAAAATTTATGCAATTTATGTACGGCAGACCTCTATATATTTTATTTACATATATTATATGATTCCAGGTAACTATGAACTAATCGGTAAGCATCTGGGAGTCATTCAACAGGCGCTAGCTGTTGTGCAAACATTAAAGTCACCTCAGAGAGCACAGATGGAACTGCTGATGAGTTTAGAGAGGCAAGTCGTTCAGAACCTTGCTGCGAGTCGAGAATCCACAAGTGTCTTGCAACAGGTAATATATTTATCTTCTAAGCTTATAATTGAGTCCTTTATATATTTTTTACTGGCTACTTACTGCCCGCGACTTCGACCGCGTGGAACAGTTACTTTGGGCCAACTCCCAATCACCCCAATTTTGAAACATTTTTCATTGGTGCTCCGTTCCGTTTGGTTTTAGCGTGATGATATATAGCCTATAGTCTTCTTCGATAAATGACATATATAACACTGAAGAATTTTTTCAAATTGGACCAGTAGTACCTGAGATTAACGCGTTCAACTGAACTAACAAACAAAGGGTTTGCCAGCTTTATAATATTGGTATAGATTACTACTTAACTCGAACCGTCATTCAAACTACAATAACTTTTGATAGAGTGTACCGATTTTAATGAAACAAAAACTAAGTTACTTACGAAGATATGCTTTATAATTTTCTTGTCGAAGTTTTATTGTAAACCCAGTACTTTAGCAGTGATGCGTGTTCATACAAACAGACAGACACTTCTGAAAATTATTGAAGTGTATTTTATTAGTTATTCCAAGACATCTGCAACAATTTTTTTCACGAATAACGTAAATGTACATACTATACCTTAGATTTACATTCTTATCATATGTATAGGTTAGGATAAGATTGAAATTAATTCTCAATACAACAACCATAGACAACAATAGAAAAACGAAATCAATGTAGAAAAAAAAAGCAGGCACTTATATGTAACCGAACTAAAAAGTAGAAAATGTTGTTTATTAAATATGGAGAGTTCATGCTATGCTAAATTTGATTGTAAAAGCGTAGGGGGCTTATATACAGCCACCAATGAATTGTTTATAGTAATTAATGTCAATAAACCCACACTTTATTATAATCAATTTAACTATAACTGCAGATTTAAAAACATATTTTCTAGTTCAGTTACCAATAAATGCGTATTTTTAGTATCTTCTTTAAACAACTTTTTTTCTTTTTATATGACCCAGTTTTTTTCAACGACACGAAAACTAGATAGCTATAAATCTATATATAGGTTTTAGCAGGACTTTTTTTTCTATTTCTTTTTGGGGGAAATGTAATTTTAGAAAATTGTTCAAACATGTTGTTATTTTGGGTACTTGCGGCATATAATAATAATAATAAAGAGACTGTTCTAAAATTTTCAGAACCAAAACCGCCTTATGGCAATTTTTCGGTTTTTTTGTTTTCTCGAACTGACTACGCTATTGGCCTTAGCAGCTTCACCGGACTACTAAGGCGAGCGCTTAAGGCACTCAGTCGAAACATTTTCGGTATTTTCGAATTTCCCTTTAAGGGCACTGCAAAAAATGTCCTGGGTTTTAGGCTGTGACAGAATGAGATAGAATACGTTTGTATATAGTTTCACTATCCACATATATACAAAGAGATGGAGAAACGTTGAAATCTATAGCACATTATTTTCTCTTGGATCAAAGTGACTTCATTACGCACTTTAAAAAAAAATTCTGTGTTGTGTATTATTACAAAATATAGCCAAAACTAATGTTAACCAATTCCATAGTG
This sequence comes from Antheraea pernyi, assembly GCA_015888305.1. Taxonomy (NCBI): domain Eukaryota; kingdom Metazoa; phylum Arthropoda; class Insecta; order Lepidoptera; family Saturniidae; genus Antheraea; species Antheraea pernyi. The sequence goes on along the minus strand of MU159410.1, from coordinate 8,812 downwards.
TATTCATTCTTTTAAAAATTAATCAGCATACTAAGTTTCACTTCTACCATGTGTGTGAACTCAAAATAAAATTTTTTCAACAATTTTTGTTCTGTTTTAATACGACTCAAATTTTTTCTTCTGTAATTACAGATAAGCCATTTAATAACATCACGTAAGGATCGTGATCTGCCGCTGGAGAACTTGTTAGCATTGATTGTCCACGTGTATTCACTCACCGGGACTGAAATGTCCTTTCCCAAGCATCACGAGGACAGTCTCTCGGAGACCCTGAACGTGGCTATACTGGAGGATCATAGGGGTTTGCTTGTAGACGTTGACGAGCGACCATTAACACCGGAGGAATGTGCTGAAGTATCGGAGAAAGTCATGGATCGGTTGAAGGAGATTGCGCAGATGCGGAAGTCTTTGCAGAAGTTAGTATCAATTTATTAACTAACTACCCGCGACTTCGTCCGCGTGGTATCTTAAGTTAAAAATTAGTGGTAAATAAAGCCATCTAAATCTATTAAGTCCATATGCTTATCTACTTTTCTCTCCTAATTAACTCGCGTCGTCATTAAGGTTACAACAACATTTGATAGAGTTAACCAAATTTGATGAAAGCAATACTAAATGTTACTCGAGGACATGCTTTTCTTGGTGAGTTTTTATAGTGAACGCAGTACTTTAGCAGTGATGCATGTTCAAACAAACAGACAGACAGGCCCATCTCCCCTCCCCACTCCTTTCCTTGCCCTAACCCTTTCCCCCCAAAGGGTGGCAACGCACTTGCGACTCCTCTGGTGTTGTTAGTGTCCATGGACGGTGGTGATCACTTAACAACAGGTGACCCTCCTATTCGTTTGCAACCTATGACATAAAAAAAAAGTGCGTGCGTATAAAATACACATGTCAGAAGTGAAACTTCTTTGGCGAACTAATTTATAATTCTTGTTTATATTTATACAAACAAGAAAAAAGAATAAAAAGTTTTTTTATTTATTTAATCTGCGTTTACTGCAAATGACGTCACTTCCGTTGCATACCTGCGTGACGTTACATCTGTAAAAATTTTACCCTCATGCGCCTAAAGAAGTTTCACTTCAATAAACTGGAGTTGAAACAGAAATTCAATATTCAATTGTAGCGCCATCTATGAGATATCTATAACAGTCGGTCCTATCGTTTCCGGTCAACAAACTAATTTAAAGTGCCATCTGTTCGAGACTGATTTACAATTAATTACAATAAACAACATTGACGATCATTTAATTTGTAATTAAAAAATATTGAGGCCATTAATCGAAATATAAATTATTCTATCTCTCAAATTGGACCAAAATAAATTTAAATGCCAACTTTAATGAAGATCGGTTTAGTATTTTCGTAGTTCATAGTGGACAAACAAACAATTTCGATGTCCGCAGGCTCGAACCCCGGCATGTACCAACGAATTTTTCGGAATTCGCGTACATTTACTAATTTAAATTGGTAACACTATCGGCTGACGGTGAAGGAAAACATCGTGAGGAAACCTGAACCTGAGAAACGTTCTTGTAGTACTACTGTATGTAGGAAAAATATAATTGTGGATTTCTCAGAGTTTGAAATCGCCAATACGTCGTGGGCTGGCGTGGTGATTACGCCCATACCTTTCTTCGGGAAGAGGCTTATGGCCCTGCAGTGGGTCTTTTACAGGCTGATGATGATGATGATGATGATTGTGGACAAACATCATGACACTTGATTTTTATATATATAGATTGTAAAATCTAAGAAGCATTGCTGTAATATTAATGGCTCAGTGGTGTCGTGTTCGGTTACCACTGTCTATCAACTTAGATTTCAATGCAATTTTAAAATGAACTGGGTTTTGTTTTGCTTTTTGAAATCTGATAAGGTAACTGTAATTAACTCCATGAAGATCTTATAACGTACTAGTCAATAAACTGTTGGCAGCATAAGTTTAAAAAAAAATGACGTGGCTATTTGAAAAACTTGAAAAAAAAAAAACAATTCCGGTAACTCCATTTGAGAGTCAATTTATTTTGATCTTCACTTAATATCAGGGTGTGATTATGGCGAAATGTTCTAATATAATAAATAGTATTATAAGTAATATTATAAATACGAATGATTTTGTTTAAAACTTAAAAATTAGCTTTCCCATGTTAATCATACGGGAAATTGAAATTTACTAACCGGGATATCCTAATATTAATATACTGTGGCTTTCATAGGATCTTTTTTTTCATCATTTCCAACAATATTTTCGATATATATAAAAAAAAGTAGTCGTTTTTTTTTTACAATTTAGTATATAATTATGGTATATTTTATTGATATAATCGACACGTGGGAAGTCGCTGATGCTGTACTAATAAATAATTTTACAGATACAATTCCGTGCTGAAGCCATGCGAAGTTGGTGTCGGACATGAGTACCGAGGACTTCTACAGCAACTGGTTGAAGATCTTGTCGATACAGACAGGCCCGAGCTCTCAGACTTGAGGCACAAGAACGAGGGCATTAAGGATCTCTTACGGAGTGGACTCAAGTGAGAAATGCTTTTATCTTTTTTTTTCCATTACTGTTATAAATCTCTAGAACATTCGGTCTAAATGTTGAAAATATTGATCAAAAATTGATTGCAAATATAATCAAATACAATAAGTCTATTTTTAAATACAATGAGTTCATTTTTCACCTGTTAGTAAATTAGTGTTGCGAGGAGAATATGTCCAATTCAACATATATACATGGCATGTCGTACATATATACATACATACATATATATATATCCAAATGGCATGCTCTGTTTTTACGAAATTTGTAGGAGATGATAATTATGGAAATGTCACTGTGTAATTTAATTTAATACCTAACAAAGACATATGGGGCATTTCACGTGAAGCGGACAACGAAAAAAAGGTGAGGTTCTGAAATTCGTTCATATTCAGTCTATTTGGACTTCTAGTGGGTATGAATGTGAATGTATTTTTTTTTTCTATCACGTTTATTTGTCAAGTTATGTGCTTCTAAAGAACAGTCACACCTGAAATTCAGATTTTTTGGAAGTAGTTATTCGAATTGAACAAATTTACAATAAAATATTAAACGCAGCGATTTATATAGCAGAATAATTGCTCTTTTTGAAAATAAAATAAAACTTGGAAAAAACTTTTTTTTTAAATGTTCAAAACCGAAAGTAAATTTCTCGAAACAAAATTTTAATAACTTGGGCATCTTTTTTTCTTTTCTTTTACATAAAAACGTAGCTTAAAATACACATAAAATATAATATAATTTTTAAAGTTGGCACAGAATTGGCTAATATTGAATATGTGTAACACATATGAGTAATACCTATCCCAAATCATTTTTAGAGCTTGAATGAGCAGATAAAAGATGCTATATATTAACAAAATATGTAAACAAAGAGATTTTTTTAAATATATTTTTATGATAAAAATGGTAATTTTGTGAGGCAAACCTATCCGTTTATTTTAATTTAAAAATGTTTTTTAAGAACCGAGCTAGGCTCGGTCGTCCAGGTACTAACCACTAGAAGTCCAAATAGACTGAATATGAACGAATTTCAGAACCTCACGTTTTTTTCTCTGTCCGCCTCACGCGAAATGCCCCATATTTCAAACGCAAGAATAAAGATATTCTAGTTAAATACTAACTAAGAAACGTATAATACCAATGATTATCCCTCAAGTCTATATTGGTGCGACATAATTAGATGCAAAAGGCCATCCACTTTTTATAATTGTCCCTGTAGTGTTCTGTAATAAACAAATTCAAAGTATTAAAGTGGCTTTAATACGATTAAAACTACGAAATAGATGACTGTTTTTTGTTTTCATTTTATTTGAACGTATGAAAAACGTAGTCTCCGAAGATAGTTACTAAAATGAAATAAGTTTTAATAAAAAGTAATTATATTATTTACTTTAATTTATTGAAGTTATGCTTCTTTTGGCGCGTTAGAGAAAAATTTTGAGAGTAAATTTTTACGATGCGCGCGCACACCGTCACGATAAACCGACACCCTGAAGTTAGCTATAGTCAATATTTTGTTTCTTTGTATTTGTTGTTTGTATTTCTTTGTATTAAAGCTTTCGATGTATTAAATACCTTTTTACTATTGTTAGTGTCGTTTTTTCTACAAACGTAGAATAAGGCGAAAGATAAAAATTTCAAAAGATTTATATCTTGTTACGTCGAAGAAGTATAACTTCTAACGCGTGTACATAAGTATACACACACTTATTTTTAATGCATTATTTCTCTTTGTCTCATAGTCTCAATATGCACTTACTCCGACTGTATTTAAATTATTTTATAGCATATTTTTTTAAATGCTTATTTAAACGTCTTGATGTTACAAATGATAATATTTTCTACAAAGACCAAGTAGCATTATTATTACACTACTTATCTCAACTTTTAGAACTGACTTAATCCGTTTTCCTATTAAGACAAATTTGGGTTGTAAGGGGTGTCAAATAACATCTAAGACTTGAGACATCCAAGCCAACCTCACCTGCACGTGGTGCACCCTGCTGTATAACGAACGAGGCAATGGCGAAAGCGGGGTGGTAGGGTTTTACAGTCTGACTGGGTCGCAACCACCATGTATATGGCGAAAAAACCCGTCATAGTGATTCGCTTTGCGGGTCGCGTTTCGGGATCAGCCTGTGCATATCCAGCTTTTCGCAGGCCGGCATGACAGCGGCGACCGGCGATGGATAGTGTGTCACTCGGTGGTCGCCGTTGTTTTTGGATTGTACTGTGCTTACCATCAGGCACAGTGCAGTAATTTTGCCGTGTTACTATAAAAAACCTCGAATGTGTAAACATGGTCAAAATTTAAACGCATTTTCCCACTAATTCATTTTTTTATTTACTTTTATTAAAGGTGGCGATATATCATTACATAGTATAAAATAAAGTCCCCTACCGCGTCTGTCTGTCTGTCTGTTCGCGATAAATTCAAAAACTACAAAACCCAGTGGGTAGAGTGATTCATGAGAAACGTTTATATAATTTGTCAATAATTTTTAATAATCAGGGCGGGACAACGTCTGCCGGGCTCGCTAGTTAAACAATATTTTGTAATCATTAATTGTGATTTTTTTTTAATTTTCAGTATATTAACAAGTAAGAAGTCGCGTGGTGCTAAACACCCGTTCGATAATGCGACTGTGATATTGTTCGTGGTCGGCGGGATCACAGCCGAGGAGTGCAAGCGTCTCCATCGCAGCATCATCACAAGCGGAGTCGACAACACTGTCCTGATCGGCTCCACGAAATTTGTCACTCCGGTCGATGCTATGAGAGATGCACTTGCTTTGCACTACGGATGCCTAGTTTAAATCATGGTGTAACAACATTCCACTATATCCACATCTTTCATATATTATAGGTATAAAAAAAGTAAAAAAAGGCGACATTTTTTTTTCTCACGCTCACCACAAATTATCACAGGATATATCGAAAAGAAAAAGTCAATAGTTTTTTTTCGCTCTCATCCCAAATTACAGGATATATCCAAACAAAAGTTCTGTCCAAGAGACCGCTTTTTATTTCAATTTTAAGAGGTACTCCATCGAACTTTAAATTTGCCCATATAAATAACATAGGAAAATTATATTAACATTATTTTAAAAAATGCAAACTGTGATTTTTTTTTCCAGAAAAATATTCATTGAGTTAAATTTGTACAGTTATTATTTATGTTTCTACAGATATTTTAAATTAGAATAATTATACATTTTGCATTTTTTTATATTTTGTGGCTAAACTGTCTAAGATAGAATAAAAACTTAAATGCCAGTTTTGTAGTCCTTTTGACGCTCTACAGAAAAATCCCTATTTAATTTTTCGTATCATTAGTAACAGCGAAGTTACAAATATGCAGGTGTATTAAACTAAAAAAAACGTATATTATATATAGAGGAAAATTTCAAGTTCGATGGGGTACCTTTTTAAAATTGAAATTAAGAGCGGTCCTTTGGACAGAATTTTTGTTTGTATATATCCTGTAATTTGGGGTGAGAGTGAAAAAAAACTATCGACTTTTTTGGACACCATAAAAAGGTAGCACGCAGAAACGTTTATAGATTTCGATCAATTTGTTTTATATTCATTTCTTAGACAGGCTTTTTTCCTAACTTATAAAAAAAAACACGATATCTTCATTAGTAGAGAGTTAGTGGAGTTTTAATAAACTAAAAAAACAAACTACGCGTTCAAAGTTGCGTTTTCGTGTCGTGGAGAATTGGGTCGAGACGTGTAGTGCGCATTCGCAGGAGAGAGGATGTGTAAAAATAACATTGTTTAAAAAAATAACTAAGTGGCTGTTTGCAATGTAAAAATTATTTTTTTTGCTAAATTGTTATGAAAGCATATACAATACTTATACCAAAAAAGCCATTTTTATAATTTTATGTGTTGTTCTGTTTGTTCTGACTAATCCAAAACGGTTTGACCGTTTTTGATGTGACATTCACTAGCAGATAGTTGATTTTATATGTAGTAATAAAGGTTACTTCTATTTTAGAAAAAATGAATAGCGTTCTGCGCAAAAATATTATAAAGAAGCAGTGTAATAACAAAAAGTGAACAAAAGGTTTTTGCTAAATTCCACGCGGACGAAGACGCGTGTAACAGCTAGTATTTATAATATAAATATGTACTTAGTTATAAATCAATCAATTACCGTAATTTATTTAAAACTTTATGAATTAGTTTTTATTACTTGCGGTTCCTTATGTAATCAGGATACTTATGTATTTCTAATGAGAAACCATGCGGAAGAAGTCGCTGGCAACAGCTAGTTTCTACAATGATGAATATCTAATTATTGATAAATATGTAAATTAATTTAAATTATTATATAAACCGTTATGAATTAGTTTTTATTAATCGAGTTTCCTTGTGTAATGAGGATAGTTCTGTATTTATTTCTAATGGGAATATTTGACGTAAAACGTATTGTTGTGCATTTTTTTATTAATTTTGTTAAATAATTTATGTATTTTGTATTCTGATTTGATATATTTTGTAAGGACAATATATTGCGATGCGATAACAATGCAAAGAATAAATGTTTTTTGAATGGTGTCTTATTTATTTCTTTGTTGTAACAATCGATAACCACATTCATAAAATATGTTCAATATGTTTAGATTAATGGTCGCATAACTGTTTCGCTGAGTATAAACTAAAATTTAGAAAACTATACGTGTAAATACTGTTGATTTATATTGCACATCGTTGCCCTTTTCTACAGTAGTACAGAGTAGGTCTTAAATTTTAATAATGAGTAATTTTATGGTACAGAGTTCATTACAATTTATCACCGGCTATTTTATGTTGAGGTAGCTTTTGCTGGTGGCTTTACATTAATGTTGAATTTATCTAACTGGAACATAGTGCTAACTGCGTGACGCGTTACTATAATTATGAGGGGTTAACCATAATCTCTTTCACTTATCTCTTTGTTCAGTGGAACCCTATGTATTTTTTATACCTTAGATCACGTGTCTGCAAATTTTCAAAATGATGGCTTGCGTAATTAGAACGTAATCAACAAATCCACATTCGAATTATTGTTAGTTAGGATTTCATCCGCATTTATTGAGAGGTAACAATCGGTTTTCATTTACATTATAACAGATACAATAATATTGTTTTCGATGTGTACTTTATATTAGCAGTGTTTTAATTTTCTATACGTCGGATCAGATATTAAGAAAGTGACAGAATAAAAAGACACTGATTCAAATTATTAGTTTATTCGTAACTAAACAATTCAAGTATAAACATTGTGTTTTTATTATCACTGTAATTTTCTACCGCATGATTACAGGTTGAGCGAGACCAAGATTAAAAATTATTGACTTTGATATTAGATATAGGTACGAACAAACTCGTTTCCAACAACAAAAGAAAACAAATATGGCGAATGAATACATTGAAATGGTTATAGACAAATTATTTCATATTACATACATGTAATTATGCTGTAGCGTAATTGTACTTTGAAATTCAATTAGCGTGTTGAAATGAATGATACAGAAATATATTGACTATGGATTTGTTCATTTTTTTATTAAACTCTAGGTACTGTCATACAAACGCTGGAGATATTTTTCAAATTTTTACTTTTTAATGGACCCAGAAAAAAAAAACGTTTTATAATTATTATTTGTAACTTTTTTTTGGCAACCAATCTTCCAGATTATTACTGTCATTGTCAAGTAGTTAATTGTATTACAAGTGTCGAGTTATCAAATTAATCAAATAAAATAAAACATGAATATGTGTGCTACCTAGAGATGTATTGGAAGTCGGTGCCAACAACAAACAAACCCACATTCGAATTATTATTAGTTAGGATTTCAACAGCATTTCTTGAGAGGTAACAATCGGTTTCGTTTACATTACAACAGATACAATAATATTTTTTTCGATGTATACTTTATATTAGCAGTGTTTTAATTTTCTATACGTCGGAATAGAAATTAGGAAAGTGACAGAATAAAAAGACACTGATTCAAATTATTAGTTTATTCGTAACTAAACAATTCAAGTATAAACATTGTGTTTTTATTATTACTGTAATTTTCTACCGCATGATTACAGATTGAGCGAGACCAAAATTAAAAATTATTGACTTTGATATTAGATCAAACTCGTTTCCAACAACAAAAGAAAACAAATATGGCGAATGAATACATTGAAATGGTGACAGACTAAAATCCCGCCAAAAACCTGTTTTATAATTAATTAATATTTTTATCAAGCGTTTTCTTC
>MU159409.1:188821-204581 GCA_015888305.1 Antheraea pernyi | reverse complement strand
AAAAAAAAAAAAAAAAAAAAAAAAAAAAAAAAAAAAAAAAAAAAAAAAAAAAAAAAAAAAAAAAAAAAAAAAAAAAAAAAAAAAAAAAAAAAAAAAAAAAAAAAAAAAAAAAAAAAAAAAAAAAAAAAAAAAAAAAAGATACTCCACAAAAAAAAAAAAAAAAAAAAAAAAAAAAAAAAAAAAAAAAAAAAAAAAAAAAAAAAAAAAAAGTTAGGTCGCAAATTGCATTTATCAGGCAATAGCCCAAGCCGAGGTGTGCCGCGCACCCTTGAGCTAGTTGCCTAATAAAATCGGCTGAGTGCCTTAAACGCTCGCCTTAGTAGTCCGGTGAAGCTGTTAAGACAATAGCGTAGTCAGTTCGAGAAAAAAAAACTACAGGCTCTCAGAATTTAAAAACTTTGTAATGACTATGAATAGAGAACAAATAAGGTTTTTTTTATTTAGAAATAGCGATCTCTGTTTTTAGCTTTTACTTATATTTCTTAATCTATTGCTGAATTTAAAATATTTAAAAATTACAAAAGGTTATTGAAATAAACTTTGAGAACTTATAACTTTAAAATTATAAAAATAATTAAATGTCTATATCACAGGGATTTTAGAGAGACTCTAATTTCCTAAAGAATGACCTTAGAAAATATATACCTGTGTTTTGTTAACGAAAAATGAGACGCCCTATAATTTCTTTATTCAAACGATTCTTAAGCCCATAAACGAAAAATAAAGAAAACAAAAACTCTAATACACCTTACAGGTGGTAAAATATAATTTTATGCCACGTATTAAAGTATCCTTTTTGAATGGAGGGGCTTTTTACAGAGCATCATCAACGTTACGAGATAAATTAATGACGCCCGTCAAACAACTCCCAAAAGGGGAACCGTGTGATAGAGCCTTGTAAAAGATGAAATTACTCACTCGAGTGTTGAATGCCGGGATGAACTTGTATGTTTTGGGTATTATAAATGATTGCTGAGTTGTATAATGGTTGATAATGTTTATAAATAATTTTGTATTCTTATTCTTTTGTACGTTTATTTTTGGTGAAGACATCTTTATTGCATAAGTGTCCTAGCTAATATTTTTCTTATCCTTATCCCACCTAAGTAGTACCCTTTTTGGTCTTCCTTTGCTTCTATATCCGGCCACCTTCATACTCAACGCTTCTTTAGTTACATGACTTTTATCTCTTTTAATAACATACCCATTCTATGCTAACCTATTACTCCTCAACTTCTCTGTCACTGGTGCTAATTTCAAACTTCCTCTGACGCACTCATTCTTAATCTTATCCATTCTAGTTACACCAAACATCCACCTTAGCATACGCATCTCTGCCATGTGTAATCTTTAATCCTAACTAATATTACAAATTCAAATACAAGTTTGTTTGTTACTCTTTCATTTTATTAGACTGATGAAGGCGTTACTTTGCGGACATTCAGCATTAAATATTACGGTGGACGTTACTTTGCACTTCCGCGTGGAACTGATTGACCGCTGCTACGTCTGATTGGCCGCTGCTACGTCTGATTGACCATTGCGACGTCTGATTGGCCGCTGCTACGTCTGATTGACCACTGCTATATCTGATTGGTCACTATTACTTACTATTACTACAATTGCCTCACTGCAACACAGGATGTTAGTAACAAGGTGTTGATAATAACAGTGTCAATCGCATGGGTTCAATTGAGTTCAGTCATCCACCAACGTCGGGATCAACTGCCGGTCATCGACGGGTTTTAATTATTTTTATTGTGGTACTAACCTTCTGTCTTGCAGTAACTCATAGCAGCGGCCAATCAATTTTTTTTTTTCGAACTGACTACGCTATTGACCAAGCAAGGTCTTAACAGCTTCACCGGACTATCGGCCAATCAAGTGCAGGTGGAAGTACAAAGTAACGCCCATCCTAATAGTAGCGCTTTCACGTTCCAACTACTCGATCGATCGTCATGAAATTTTGTATACACGTTGTTTGGGGTACAGAACAGGACATAAGTTAGCTTTCATCCAGAGAAATTGTTGCCCAGAGGAATAGGTCAAATTTACATGAGTATGACCCCAGCCACGGAAAAGGGATAGTAATCCAATAAAGCATACTACTGCCAAGCGGACAAATAAAAACTCGTTTGTTAACATATAGCGTATCCTTCATTTGAGATCTAATAACAATAGTTTTATTTTAAAGAAATTAGCTATATTGTATGAACTACCTATAAGGTAATTTATTTGATTATCATATTTTGGGCTTTTTATCAATTTTAAGCTACTTTTGTTATATATTGTTATTAATCCTTAACTTCTAATCTAATCTAGATAATAACCTGAATAGTAATCTATCTGCCAGTAAGTGCCTTGTACATAAAATCGGTTCAGATATTTAAAACATTAGACCTGATAAAACTTCTTCAGTTCTATTTACACATATACACTATTCAATTACGACATATTTAATATAATCAGGAGATAGTACTACGCTTCAACGGTGACGTCATATAAATAAATTAATGGCGCTTGTCAAACATCTCTCCTCAGGGGCTACATTGTAATAAAAGCTTTTAAGCGTTGGAATTACCCAGTCTTGAGCGTTTTCATGCGATCAAGCGTCTCAGGGAATTATTGATGATCTCATGTTCTTGTTATGAATTAGTAAGAGCATACGATAAATAATTAATGTAAATAAATTTAGCCAAAATTTTGAATATAAACCGATTAAAGAATTTATTAAGTGATCTGTCACTTAGTAATAACACCGCGCAAGTCAATTTGACTTATTTTCAAGATAAGTGTAAATACTTCTCTTTTTATTGTAATATTTTGCATTTCTCTTCATGCAGTACATAGTGATGTGAAAACTGGTCTATTATGGTTAAAAAGTTTAAAATATGTACTTTGATGCGTTATGTTTTTAGCCTTGTTCTTTGCTAAACATTTACATTTATTTAATAATGTAACAGGCAGTATATTTTATTACGAAATACATTCATTATCTAGATATTAATATATATTTATACTAAATATAATATTATCAGTACTATCGTTTATGTTATCAGTATACAAAAGACTTCGAATAACTCTCTGAAGTGGGGAAATTTCTAAGAAAACCTCTGGAGGTCGTAAATTTGAGTACTGCCTTTCGACTCCGTTCAGGGCACATTCCTCTGAATAGCTTTTTATATTTAATAAAAGTAAAGTCGTCACCAAATTGTACTATATGTAACATTGTAAAAGATGTATACCATATAATGTCTGAATGAACACGTAACCGAGCCCAAAGACTAGCACTGGAAAATAAAATGAAGGATTCACACATTCATTCATACATGTGGGTGTATGTAATGCCATCCTTACTTTCACGACATCCGAGGAAGCAAGAATGCTTTACAGACTGGTTATGGTTGGAATGAAAAATCGGTAAATTATTGATTATTTGTGTACATTTTGTTTTTTTCTGTTTTTTTTTTGTTATTAATCACTGTGGTGAAATATTCAATTTGTGACCAAACCCCAATTATAAATAAAGATTATAAATAAATAAGTGTCTTTATTAAACTACTCAGTTACTGAACTCAACAGACTCAATCTAACGTAAAGCCAATACGGCCAGTAAAAGAAAAGCGTTATGTGGTGACGAAATCGTTCGCTTAATACTTTTAAAGAAAATTGAGCTAGACATGATGAGGACTGCTGACAGAAGTGAACACTCAAAACAATAGAAGTGTATGTGTTCTCTTTTAAATTTTTAAATCAATTATAATGGACAATTATTTAAATTTCATATTATATAAGTTGGAATTTTGTATGATGGTAGAGCCACGCTGTAGCTATTACTGGCTTCATCATGAATGGGTCGGCTCGCCCGGGGTAGTACCACCCTCTCACAGATAAGCGACGTGAAGTAACAGTGCTTGCATTGTTGCGTTTCGTTCGGTCAGTGAGAGCGCCAGAGGCCCACTTCCCTTCCCTCCTCCTCCTTCCGTCCTCTTCCTTACCATCCCTCCTCCCTCATGCAAAAGTTGGCAACGCACTTGCGACTCCCCTGGTGTCTATGGATGGTGGTGATCACTTAACAGCAGGTGACCCTGTGACCTGTTAGTTAGCCTCTTATGATATATATAAAAAAAAATACATTAGTCTAGTTTCCACATCTATTGCTATTCTGAACAATAATAATTATTACATTTTTAATTACATTTTTACACAGATTATTAATTAATCAGAAATAAGATGGGCTTCACAACGCTCAGAGCTGCAGTTCGCTTTACTACGGTAATACGTCATGCCATCACGTCGGTAACGCTATATCCAAGATTTTACCCAGTACAAAATTTAATCATGCATAAGATACAGTCGAATATATACAATGTCTGGTGCAAGACTATATACTATAAATAAGTCTATACGTCACGAACATGTCGAGGTCATCGGTGACGCGAATCCGTAAACTTTTCGCTACCAAATAGATTTATTTCTTCTTTTTAATTCATTTAAAATTATAATTTTAATTTATTTAATAAAGAAATTTTCGCTTCAAGAAACTTGGGACCCTTTATATCTTCTTCTATACATATAATAAAAATGAAGTGTCTGTATGTAATATCAAAATAAAATTTTTTGACTGATTGGGTATGAAAGTATACACGCTTCTAATAACAAAACAACAATTTTTAAAAATTTTGTCGGTATGTCTGTCTGTTTGTTCCGGGTAATCTTCGAAACGGCTACACCGATTTTGACGGGAATTTCACTGGCAGATAGAAAACATTACAGCGCGTTACTTAGGCTACTTTAAATTAGACTACCTGTTAACCGCGGCTTCGTCTGCCATGCTATCTTCAAAACGGTTGGACCGATATCCACGGGACTTTCACTGACAGATAGCTGATCTTATAAAAAGTAATTCAAGCAATTTTAGTTTATACTAGCTGTTAACCGTGGCTTCGCCCGCAGTGCTATCTTCAAAACGATTCGATCGATCGTCATATAACTTTCACTGACGGATAGCTGATCTTATAAAAAGTAATTCAAGCAATTTTAGTTTATACTAGCTGTTAATCGTGGCTTCGCCCGCAGTGCTATCACCAAAACGGTTAAATCGATTTTCACGGGACTTTCACTGATAGATAGCGAACCTAATAAAAATAATAAATAATTGAGGTTATTCTATTTTAGACTAGCTGTTACCCGCGACTTTGTCTGCATGAAATTTAGCAAGATTTCAACTCATTCTTTATTTTTAATAAGAGAAATAATTATCTGTTTATTGTTTACAATTCGACATTATAATTTTTAATAACATTAATGATATAGAGGACTTCCTAATAAGATCTTAGAATATAAACGTATTACGTAAAGAATACAATTTATTGCAGAACAGACAAGCGTTTATTTTTTGTATAGTCACTAAATCTTAATTATAATAAGGGCAATGTATATTAAATGTAATGTAAATATAAATCTTTATAATAATATTTTTAGTTATTGTTTCAATAGTTCCTTATACAGTGTAAGTGAGCACTGAGGTAGTTATATGGTTGGTTATGGTTCCATATGTGTTGCTGATGACAAACCTCATTTGGCACGCTCTTTGTATTTATATATCTAATATACACGTTACATGTTACTTTTAGTGGCGTGCGCGTCGTACTTACAATTATCTTTAAAGAGCGTTTCTGTAATTGTACATAGTCTCACTATTCTATAATTCTTTAATACGATTTTTAAAAACGCGTGCGGCGCTGCGGGTACAGCTAGTTAAATATAAAATTTCTTAAGAAGCAATAACTTACATACTGTAATAATCTATATTATAATAAAACTGTAGCAGGGTCAAATCTGTACATTAAATATTTTTTGAAAATTTTGATGGGGGTAGGCTTTGTTGTCGATATAGAAGCCAAAAATAACCCTTTTAAAATTTTTGTCTGTCTGTCTGTCTGTCTGTCTGTCTGTCCCTGTGAACGCGCATCACTCTGAAAGTACTGAACCGATTTTGACGAAACTTGGCACAGTGATAACTAATGTTACGAGATTACATTTAGGATATTTTTTTTCTCATAAAACGCAAGGGATTCTCCAGGATCTGCCTGTTTGTCTGTCCCTTTAAACACGTATTACTCTGAAAGTACTGAACCAATTTAGACGAAATTTGGCACAGTAATAACCAATATTACAAGGTTACATCTAGGATACTTTTTATCTCATAAAACACAAGGGATTCTCCAGGATAACGGACGAAAGTAAAAAAAATGTAGTTCATGATATTCTTGACGAATTTTGGTAAATTTTCTTTGTGCTATATATAGCAGACAGATTAGCTAAAAAATTAAGCTATATTTCCATATGCTACTTCAAAAAAAAAAACCAAAAAAAACGACCACCGTGATTCGAACCGTCGGCTCCGTCGAAACATATAAAGCCCCGTACGTTACAACTGAGCTACGCCTACATGACATTTCTGTACGTAATTATCGACCACGTATGAAACATTTATGTAGACGAAACTGTCACTTATGTTGTTACATTTATTTCATTGTATAAAAAAATGTTTGCTAAACAAAGGTGACAAGATTTATTTATTTATCTATACTATAATAAAACTGTAACAAAGCCAAATCTGTACATTACAAGGTTACATTTAGGATACTTTTTGACCCATAAAACGCAAGGGGTTCTCCAGGATAACGAAAGAAAAGAAATTAGTTAATGTAACTAGACTTTTTTGCGACACCTTAGTATAAGAGCCAGCAACGTTGGAAGAACGAGAATTTGAGAAAAGTTGGTTCTTTAATATGAAGATATATTATGCCCTTCCAAACACGATTCAGGATACCTGGTAGCCGGTTAACGTTGTATTTTTTAATGCGAATTACACCTTTACAGATCAACATTTTGATTTATAAATAATTTAAGGAACATTTTTTGTCAGTAACTTTTATAAGTTTAACGTTTATACGTTATTAAAAACATGAATTTTTCACTGCCAGACAATTTTGTTATTGACAATAATGTGCCTGGTGATATTCTTTATAAACAAAATAATTCATTTCAAACCATTTTATTTTTTCCCTTGCAAAGAACATATTTCATTTTGTTAACCAGGCTCTTCCACAATTATGGCTATCTTTATTATACAGCCAGTGTTGCGCTAAGCTAGAGTTATAACTAAGTTATTCTATACATAGGTTTTGGTAGGGGGTAGAGCCACGCTGAAGCTATTACTGGTTTCAGGATGAATGGGTCGGCTCGCCCGGGGTAGTACCACCCTCTAACAAAAAGCCGACGGGAAGTAACAATGCTTGCATTAGTGCGTTTCGTTCGATTAGTGAGAGCACCGGAGAGGCCCACCTCTCTTCCCCTTCCTCCTCTCCCCTTCCGCTTCCTCCCCCTCCAACACAGGTTGGCAAGGCACTTACGACTCTCCTGGTGTTGCAAGTGTCTATGGACGGTAGTTATTACTTAACACCAGGTGACCCACCTGTCCGTTTGCCTCCTATGACATAAAAAAATACATTATATTTTTAATTTACCCTTTTTTATGTTGAAATAAAATAATATTAAAAAAAAGTGTGTGTGTGTACTTATGTACACGCATTAGAAGTTATACTTCTTTGGCGTAACAAGTAAAAATCTTTTCAAAAATTTTATCTTGCGCCTTATTCTACGTTTGTAGAAAAAACGACACTAACAATAAAAAAAAGGTATTTAATACAATGAAAGTTTTAATATAAAGAAATACAAACAACAAATACAAAGAAACAAAATGTTGACTATAGCTAACTTCAGGGTGTCGGTTTTTCGTGACGGTGTGTGCGCGCAACGTAAAAATTTACTCTCATCATTTTTTTGTTACGGTGTGCGCGTTCATCGTAAAAATTTACTCTCATCATTTTTCCCTAACGCGCCAAAAGAAATATAACTTCAATAAAATTACAGATATCTTAACATGGTTTGAACATACTTCTTTATTTACAAAAAATTGCATCGGGCACATTATTGTTAATATCAAAAATGTCTGGCAATAATAAATTCACGTTTTAGTAGCGTTTAAAAGTTAGTGAAAAACAAAACATTCTAAAATTATATAAAGTTCAATATTTTTGCCTGTAAAGGTTTACCGGCAGCCAATTCGCTGTCGAAACCGTTGCCTAGCTCTTAGACAAATAGTCACAGGCAAGTGACAGATGACACATGTTGCTCATATCTTTTTAATATTTATGTTTTTCTTTAATACAATGTAGTGTGAAAAAGTTTTAATACAAGTTGAAAATAGTTATGATGTCATTCAGTGTTTAATTTATCATTATTTATTTTATGAATATATTTTAACGTTTAAATTACAATTTAACTCTATCAACTTGATATTTTATAATGTAAACTATACTGAGCGTATAGTAAACGCCTACAAAAAAGGGAAAGGAACTACGTTCCAACTGGAGGTCCATGGACCTCTCAAGCTTTTTTTACATTACTGCCAATATACGTAGGTTAGTTTTTATTTTAATTGAACCCGGTAGATGATGTTACGAACGGGTTGTAGGCTTATTGGGACAGAAGTTACTGGGACAACGTACTGGGAAGACATTTATCGGCAATATATGTAGGTTATTTGTTATCTTAATTGGACCTGGTAGGTGATGCTGCGAACGGGTTCAAAGCATATTTTAAAATATTTCTCACATACCAACTGGGTATATGTTTGAGTGAGTCCCTGGATATTTGGGATTCACAATTTGAAACAGTAGGTATCGCTGCAATCGGGTTTTGAGATGTATTTAGATTTTTCGCGTTTAAAAGTACAATCGAAACCGGTAATAACCGATTTGGTGCAGACGAAGTCGCACGGGTCAGCTAGTATTAATTAAAACTAAAGACATTTTCAGTTAAAACGTTAACGATTTAAAGTTTATAAACATGTAAAATAAAATTTTAATCACTTGATTTTTTAATTAAAATATGATAACCGGTATAAGTATAAATTACACATAAAGTGAAATCAAATAAATGTATGTAGAAATATCAATTTGTTACAAAATATTGGAATCAGCCGATTTTGGCAAATGGAAAATGACAACAGATGACAAAAATATTGTTTAAAAAAATAAACTATAAGCTCTCACTTTTATAGAATTGCAATTCGCTTTTGTTCCCTTTTTATTGATCCCCCATCTCGCATTTCAACGAAACAAATTAAAAAGGCACTCGACTAAACATTTCACGGTAACTGAACGAGTCTTTCCATGCCACTTCAATCTCGAACTCGATTCGTACCACGAACAAATGATTACACGACAAAGCACAACACTATTGCGGTTACATAATATCGTTGGTACATTGATGCCTGAACGGTGTCCTTTGTTTCGGGGTTCCGCGTTGATTTGAAGTAAAGAATTAGTTATATAATTAATTTAAATGAGTGCAGCAAAGTTTGTTTTAGTTACATTTAACATGTAACATAAAGGTGAAAATGGCGGGCGAGTGTAAATTACGTTTTAGTAAAACTTAAATATCTCATGTGAATCTCTATTGATTTAGTTGCGCTGAAAATTGAATTACTACGTATTGTAACAATAACTAATTAATACATTCTACTAGTTTCTTTACTATTTTGTTAAGTTATACTCCGAATACTAATATTACTTTTACAGTTGAAACTGTTTTTTAAATAACAAATCGCATTTTTTTCCAGCTCGACAAAGTTACTTTACTGTACTTGATAAAGTACTCTGCACTTGTACTTGAAAAGTTATAAGAAATGTAGATAATAAGTTTAAAAACCGTAAACGAAATAAAACTCAAAAATGAATTTAAAGTAAAGTAGAATAAAGAAATATAAACCTATTATTTAATTATATATGAACAAAAAATGTAGCTAGTCATAGCAACAAAGACAAAGTATTTTAATGGTTTTACTCGAATAACTAAACCCGAATTTCTAAAATCTAAATTTCGTGAATTAATAATAAATACATAAAAATAAGAAACAAATACATCGACCAATAATATTAATACTTATCTAGAATAACTAGAGACCCTCCCCGGTGACACGGGTTCAATGTAGAGTTTGGTTGTACGGTATGTGGTATGTATGTTGGTTGTATGTATGGTTTCACACCATAAGTGTCTAAATGAATTCGATCCATTTATGACTACTTAATATTCGCCCTTCAATAAAGTCATATAAACTACACTAGAATCTTTTTCTGTTGCCTTAATTTTAAATATTAGGATATTCATTGAAATAATATACTATAAAAAGCAATTTTGAAATATATAACGTAACTAAAGTTACAATACTATTTCGATCTAAATAGTTACGCAAATAACCAATTATTATTTAATAATAAATGAAGAATAAAGACTATTACAGATTACTGTAGATTATTCTTAGGAGTTTTACACAACTCATCGAGGACTTTTCGGTACATATTTTTGAGATATACGATTCCGTAATACATTCATTTGATCTATTCTGTATGGTTTAGTAAGCGTTTCAAATAAAATCGCTTAGAAACACTTTCTTACAACCTCGTTAAAATACATCGTATTTTCTGTACATAAATATGGAATATGTGTGACACAAACTCTCCCAAAGAAATTCTACGAAAACGATAGCAAAAACCGTATCAAAATCCATTGCCTAGTTTAAAATAAATAAGGGAGCACACAGACGCGATAAACGACATTGGTTTATAATATTTGTAGATGTTTTATACGGAACACCAAGACTGTGGTTTAGGTCTCGCTCTCCGACACACCGCATCGCGGCGCGGCGTTTCCCCTACACATTTTATTGTCCATTGTTAGTGCACGAGTGAAAGATGGTCGTACTACTGTTTGCTCCTTTGTACTCGTTTTCGTCGCGGGAAACGTTTTCAACGAATTCTGACAGGGGTTATTAATTTAATACTAAATCCTTACATATAATAAAAGCCAAGGTCTGTCCGTCTTTCTTAAAAGTAGTTTATAAGAACCAATGTACATGATTATTTATTTTAATCATAACTTTGACTTTGATTTGTTCCCATTGTTTTAATAACAGATATTAAGTAGGATAAGGATATCCAAGATATGTATATCTAAATATAAAAAAACATGAATTTAATAGGATAAAAATAAAAGTCCGGACTGTTCTGGGATAACGATCAAACTCATAATTACAATTAAAATGGCATGATGATTTATTGAAAGTATTGCAACAGTACTTCTCCGAATAGTTTAGAAAAATAAAGCAGTTCTAAAAACAGCGCATTTCAAAATTTCACTCTTTGTTTAAAGCTCTGTCGGCAAATGGTTTTCTAGAGATTTCCCTCCTTCGTTTTATTAGGTATTAGCTTTTGCTCGCGGCAATATAGAATCGACCTAGATACCTCGGGAACAGAATTTTTATTCTGGGTAAAAGGTACCTCCTATTTCCTTTACTGTAGTTTTAAAAATATATATACAAGAAGATGTCTTGAGGATCGATTGAGTAATTGAACACACCTTCCAAAATAAAACATCACATTTACCATTTAGGTAACTGATATACCTATGTCTTTAGTTTTTCTTTTGCATTATATTTCGGACCTTTGTCGGTTGCGTATTAAAAACCTCACGTAACGAACTATGTCTTTTTATGACAAAAATATTACCGGAGCAGGATTATCTCCGAAAAGGTGCGATAACGTAACAAGAAACATTTTGTTTATACTTCGATAAAAAAATTATAATAAAAAATCAGTATAAGCTCTTCCACAACATGAGTGACTACCACTTGTTTGGAATAATCTTTGGTAATGTGTGGTAAGCTAGAGAATGTAATGGGACTCCATCATGCTGGAAGCGTGCCTGACATCTCCATTCCGGGATATTAAACCTAGGCTTGAGACACTCGAAGCCGCGTCAAGTGTGCGGGAACGAAATTGACCGCCACACCACGTCGGTGTCATTTGTCATTATAAGGACGTGGGCACGAACATATTCTGTTTGGAGAATCGGAGGAGAACAAATCATTCACCGCCGTTAGTTGTCAGTGCTATCGGTGAAAAAGTTTTTTGGTTGTCTTATAGAGCGCTCGGTTCTGAACTTGTTCCTGTCCCACCGTCAACCATGAACTCGTTTTATATAACTTTCGGTTGTTTTAGTTACTAATATTTCGTCCTTACTAGTTTTAGATTTACCTTTTTCAGGTACATCTCCTGCAAATAAGCCAAACGATTTTTGTTACAGTGACACGCAAAGTAACATCCACTGTAACATTTAAATTACAACTAACTATTGTGAAATAAGAATAGACTACTCTAATAAAATAGTTAAAATATAGTTCTAAATATTACTTGAAAAAAAATGAATTAAGTAAACTGATTAGAATTCTCATTTCTACTCATACGATTTTAAATTTAATTTCCCGTATTTCAGTTATATAGTAAGCAATATAGTATATTTCAGTTAATTGGCCATATATATCTACACAAATAAATGTTTAAAGTGTGTATTTATATTGTGTATAATGTTAAAAATAACAACTTTTGTACTAAATATATATAGTACATACAGTGCTTTAAAAATTTAATTATTTTCTATCTGTATGTTCATTCTTACTAATCTTTCAAATGGTTTGACTAATTTTGACAGGGCTTTCACTGGCAAATAGCTGATGTTATAGAAAATAACCTAGTTTATTTTATTTTAGACGAAACAAAATATTCCGAGCGAATAGAATAATCTAATGTAGTGTCCAAAACACGGCGCGCCCCGTGCACAACACCTTTACACTGAACTCAAATGTTGTGATAGAGCCACGCTGAAGCTATTACTGGTTTCAACATTAATGGGTCGGCTCGCCTGGGGTAGTACCACCCGACCCACAGAAACACCCACGTGAAGTAACAGTGCTTGCATTGTTGCGTTTCGTTCGGTCAGTGAGAGCACCGAAGCCCCGCCTCCTTTAAAAGACCGGCAACGCACTTGCATCTCCTCTTTTCTTGCTAGTGTCTATGGATGACAGTAATCACTTAACATCAGGTGACCCGCCAGTTCGTGTATGATATAAAATATTTAAAAAATCACACGGACGAAAACAAAGATGGACAAGACGAAGTGTTAATCATTGTTTGTTGTATGAATGAGGGAGGCGTGTTCTCTTTGAACAAAGCCTTGACAAAAATAAAGAAAGAAAAAAGTTATATTATCAAAACATGCACTAAACGTTGCGTATTTTAAGAGAAATGATGATGAGATTACTGAATATTTTATGTATCTAATTACGGATTTAATAAACCGGCCTATGTAAACGTATAAAATTAACCCCAAAATGCGACGCCATAATAAAGGAGTGTTTGTATGGTGATAATCATATTTCCGCGAGCATATTAAAGGTTATATGATACCATAAAGATATATTAGGCACTGTGAAGCCAACTTTGCTTTATTAGATAATATTACCGTTGCAATAAATTAATGTATATATACACAAGTAATATATACATGTATGGAAGGTTGGACTGACAATAAAGTCGTCATATTTATAAAAGACATTTATGTTAATAACTTTATAGTTCTGTCTGTATATATGATTTTTCTCTTTCCAAATGTTGTAATAATTGTTATAAAAGAATATAATATTAAAAAATTGTTTTTTTTTTATTCATACAAAAAACATTTTGACCCCTGTTTATAAAATTTTGTATACAGAAATTATATGTCGCCTCACAATAAAAATGCTTTAACAATTAATGCTTATAAAAATTTCAAATATGGTGTATTTATTTATTCATTTATTATTGGAATGAAATTTGCATTCAGAAAATATATATAATTCTAAATTTAATAGGCTATAACAATTATCTATAATGTTTTTATGCTTAACCAGCTTCTGCTTGGGACTTCGTCCGCGTGAAATAATGACTTTGGGCTAACACCCAGCGAAAGCTCTCAAAAGGAAAAAAAACAATTTTGTAACATTCTTACTTGGTGCTCCGCTCCTATTGGTCTTAGCGTGATAATATATAGCCTTCCTCTATAAATGAGACATCTAACATTGAAATAATTTTTCAAATCGGAGAGGAAACTTACATATTTCCATACAAACTTTCATCTCCTATTTCCTATTGTTATTTTAGATAAATGATCCATACATACATAGAATTAACAGTCTAAAATTTCAACCTTTTAGCTCTAAAAATGATTATACTTTCATGCAATTTTTCATCCCCTTTTTCAACCCCTTACAATACTTTTTTCGCATTAAAATGTAGCCTATATCCTTTCTCAGGATCTAGATTATCGGTGTATAAAATTTCATTTAAATCGGTTCATTAGTTTTGCCGTGAAAGCGCGACAGACAGACACAGACAGAGTTACTATGGCATTTACAGTATTAGTAAAGATTTCAAAAATCATTTTCCACCGATGTAATAAGATTTTGTACACTGGAGCATATACATATAATATTAAAATTGGTTTTATATAATAATCAACAATAATACACTATTAGAAATCATAAAAAATGAGTGAAAGTTTTGATGATAAAACAATTACAGAGTAATACACATGTCCAAAACATACTCATTTATAGTAAGCTAGCTCTTGCCTGCGTCTTCGCTCGAGTTATCGCAGATTTGACCTATCTCTCGTGAACAGAACTTTTTTCAAAATAAACTCATCACCTGTACCAATCATCTGTATCACTGTACCGATGATAACATCTATGCAAACTTTCATAATGATCACCTTATCATATGCTCATAGCGAAAGCCTAACAAACAAACAAACACACATTCGCGTTTATTATAGCAGTTATAACTGCAATGTGATATAAAAAAGCAATTTACTTTACAGCATAATAATTGACATTTAGAACAGGAACTATCGCAATAAAACACAATAGCGTAATTCGCTATCGTAATATATTATATCCGTTATTGCTGTCTATATACATTGTACTGGCATTGTAATGGTATTGGAACCAAAAGGCCAATCTTAGGCCGCATTTCCACTTAATATCAGGTCCTTAATATCAACGTTTAAAGCATAAAAAAGTGGATGTGTCCTTAGACGGTAGAGTGGTAACTTCTAGTGTCAAATTATTGGAACAATGCAGTAAATGTTACACAGTGTGAGTGCTGACTACCGGAGCCAAGTATACACGATCTAACTTCACCGACCCGAGTGTGATCAAGACAATCCAATGCATCTAAAGATGAGCATAGTGGTAGGGTTTTCTAAGTCTGCCTTGTTAGCTACCAACCTCAAGAGTCACCAAGCACCTGTTGATATGTTCCGGCAGTTGCACTTGACAGCTAGTTCCTCTGTAGGTTTAGCGTGTTTACTGTCTTAGTATCGTCATTTAACATCAAATGGTGGTAGAGCCACGCTGAAGCTATTACTGGTTTCAGCATGAATGGGTTGGCTCGCCCGGGGTAGTACCGCCCTCTCATAGAAAACCGAAATGAAGTAACAGTGCTTGCATTGTTGCGTTTCGTTCGGTCAATGAGAGCCCCGGAGGTCCATCTCCCCTCACCTCCCTCTCTTCTCTCCTGTCCCTCTCCCTCCTCTAACCCTTTCCCCAAAGGGTGGCAACGCACTTGCGACTCCTTTGGTGTTGTTAGTGTCCATGGACGGTGGTGATCACTTAACATCAGGTGACCCACCTGTTCGTTTGTCACTTATGACATTAAAAAAAAATGCGATTATAGTCGAACGTTTAAACCGATAAATTATTTTAAAAAAAGTTTCCAAAATAACATTTGTATTTAAAATAAATATATATATA
>MU159409.1:175477-188718 GCA_015888305.1 Antheraea pernyi | reverse complement strand
TATATATATGTCCCAAATCGACGTGTGTAAAGGAAATCGAAGCTGAATTTGTGTAGCGTTGAGCGTGAACAGATAAACATTCCGCGTGGCCGGTCCTTGTATGTATTAGGCGAAGCCGCGCCGCTTGGCCCCGACCCGGGGGAAGGCGTTCTGCCAATTTTCAAGAATTACATAACACCAGGGTCGTAGCGTAGAGGCCTTGCGTTAAACTACCAGTTTTTTTAAATAAGATGATAGTATCTTGTGTTGGTAATGTATAGGAAAATGGTTTTGTTATTTTTTTGAAGTAAATGAGCTACTATTGATATTGTCCCTTTCTCTAAACCCCTTTCAATTTAAAGTTTTTCAAGTAGTCATTATTTGTTGAATTTAAAGTTAATCAAACTGTATATGAGGGTAGAAATATAGAACGTCCCTTTTTTCTACAAATTTTGTATGAGAAATACGAAAGCATCTTTGTCCACTTCATTAATTATAATAGATCAGACAAATAGGTCCCTATTTCGTCCCTTACTTCAACGATTTCTTTAGTATACTTTACTGCACCGAATTCTTTTAATTCTTCTTCAAGCTTTTATTTCTCTTAATATCATTTTGAAACGATAATAAACTCTTTAATCGCAATGACATTTTTATTTTCCCAATTATGTAACAGCATATGACACAATATGAAGGGTAGATGTCACTCGTGTCCACAGGAAGTGTACCTCTCATTCCCCTGTACGTACTCCGCGCAAGTGGTGCTAAAGAGTAACAAATTTTTAGTTACTCCACTGTTCCATATAAATTGAACCTCGCAGGGACAGATAGATTAACCAATCAAATGACGATAATAAAAGATGGATACTTTATTTAGCCATACGATTAAAATAATTAAAATATGTATTAAAATCTTTCATAGGTTTTAGCTTTACAAAACAAAGTCAAAAGTGGAGGGGTTTAACCCTCGCGAGCATCTCTTAACTTCGCCCCAGCACATTAAAGCAGAGATTATTATTCGCGAACAGACCCTGTAACTTTCCCTCACAATAAACCAGGACGTGACCTAGGAATTAAATGTTGTTGTTTACAAGCGCAAAATCAATTTGAAGGTGCGGGATTTACATCGCCCATCGCCGGTTTGTGTAAAAGCAATTTTAAGGTATGTATAATTATAAGATAGTTCAGGCCATCATAATGGCCCCAAGAATAGCGTGTAATAAACTATTATAAAGAAAAGCACAGGTTGTGTCGTAAAGACATATGATAGAAGTGGAAATTTATATCATAGGAAAACATTTTAATCAAAATATACAATAAAAAGCCAAAGTCATGCGGTGGTCACCCATCCAAGTACTGGCCGTGCCCGACGTTGCTTAACTGTGATGATCGGATGAAAACCGGTCTTTTCGACACTCTACTCGATACAGTGTTTACCCCCACCACTTTTCCTTACACAAAAAGGTTGCAGATCAAAATGTTGAAGCCGTTTCATAAAAAGTTTCATTTCAAAAACTAATTATTTAAAGCAAAGATTCCTTATTAAACTGAGTTGAAATTAAAAAGCATAAAACTAATTTCTAAATCCACACACTAAGAAACAAATGTTAAGTCATGGGATCATCAATTCAAACCGCTAGACGGGTTATAGTAGATTATAAATATAAGTATTTAGCACATAGATCTCTGGGATGGCAACCACCACACCCACACGGGTAGGGGTACCTAGCGTAGGCAGTAGACTAAAAATGTATGCCGAAAGTATTTCCTTATAATCGGGATAAAAGCTCACTTTCCTGATATAATATGCCTTCTCCGCCGCCATTGCCGTTGGTGAGAGCACCAGATTTCCTAAATTAATACACACAAAACAGAATTCCGGGCGCCGTGTCAGTAGTATCAAAAGCGACTCCTAATGTAAGCGCGGGTTCCGAGCAAGACGTACCGAGCAAGTGCCGGCGAGCAAGTGACCGTACATCCCCAATTGCCCGTTGACAAACGTAGTGTCAAAAATACATTTTGCTTACCCCCAACCAATTTATGTCCGAACAATCTCAGATTGATAAACTTCAAGCAAAGCGTAGTGGTACGGCTTTTTGTGATACCCAGTCAGCTAGTTATCATCCCCAAGTGAAAATCTATCGTGAAGCGTATATTTATAGATAACTTTCGATGACTACACATAAAATCCTCTAATCACGTTACCATCATAGACCGCCTTGTCACTTCACATCAGGTAAATCGCAAATATAACTAGAACCGTATAACTAAATATAAGCAAGAATATTTTACTGAATAAATAAACAGTGGTTTGATTCCACCTCTTTCACTAACTGAGAACATGTGAGTTCCAGTCACTGGCGCTAATGAGTTAATAGCATTTTACTTGAACTTGATTCTCTTTATTTGCTACTAGCCGACCCGTGCCCACTTCGTTGGGCGGTAATACGTAAGCGAGGAATGGTTATTTTGCGCTAAAACGCAGCGGAAGCTCTGAAAAGGAAAAAATACCCCGATTTTGCAACATTCTTCATTGCTGCTCCGCTCCTATGTGTCTTAGCGTGATGATATATAACCTTCCCTGATAAATGAGCTATATAACACTGAAATAATTTCCCAAATCGGACCAGTAGTTCCTGAGATTACCTCTTACAACGTCACAAACTCACAAACTCTACCTCTTTATAATATTAGTATAGATATAAAAGGATCAATTTATAAGTTTATATATAACTATTTATAGAATGCCTTAAATAATGTTCTCAAAGTAAAGGCTTAAGCATTTTAAAATCCTTTCAATATTTGACTGGAATTTTCAATATCGGCAAATCAGCTACCAATTAAAATTGTTAGACATCAACTTTAAAATTATGAATTTGCCTTACCCCGTACCCATGGTCTCGTACCCGTAGTATTTTTAAATGACACACGAATGTGAACTTCCTTCTATAGACCTATCTCGTGAGAAGATTTTTTTAATACGTATACAGAGGAAGAACTCGTTTTGCCTTGTTAAGGCTTGGTTATGGATGGTACATAATCATACCACACTTGCGATTTAGGTTTTAGCGTTTGACCACAATCGAACCTTAAGTTGATTAACTGAGAATACAGGCAAAGATTGTGCCACGCCAAAGCCTAGCGATAATAGTATTTTAAAAGTAACTGCCAGAACATAGTTATATGTGTTTGTAGTCAGATTTTCAATTTGAAGGTGGTAAATAGTCAAAAAGTTTTATCACTATGCCATGATGTCGTTAAAATATTTTCGTAAACGGGGCTATTTCTTTTTTTTTTCGAACTGACTACGCTACTGACCTATCAAGGTCTTAACAGCTTCACCGGACTACAAAGTTCAGGCTAATTGTAGGAGTTCCAAACTATATCCGTCGATCTATACCCATCATATCATACTATGATCTTAAAATTCAAACTTCAAGCGGTGCAAATAACTGGGTATACTTGTTCTGTTTTAGGTAATATGCTGTAGCTCTGGAAAATAGGAAGTTACTAAAGTATCAACATATGTGGAATCTCCTACCAAGGTCAGATCCATCAAGGTATAAGAATCATCCCATTGGATTACTTTCCATCATCACATGGCACATAAACTGATACCATAGTTGCGGTAATATTGACGCTAACAAATGTCCAACGGATGGCATCGTCGAGGCTGGTGTTATGCGGGATATAACCACCTTCTTAGATGCATGCATGATATTCCTCTACGCAAGCAGACATCGTTTAATGGCATAAATTATTACTCTATCGAGTTATTATGCTCAAATCACTTATACCCGTTGTTAAACACTAACGAATTATTACTTTTAATGAGTACAAGTTTATACTAGATGATTATCGAAGTTCAATTCGACCATTATAACCATTGAAAGACTTTATTCCTATGAGCTGACAATATTTAGTATATATTAATACGTGAACCCCAAACTTTGTATCTCTTTTTGAGAGAAATGCGCGAACTGATGAACGTGAAACTTGGCATAGTTAAAGTTGATATGGAGGAGAAGTGCAGAAAGCTATTTATTTTATGTAAAATGCATTAGAAGTACATTAAATTAATAAAAATATGCATTACTCACACTACTGCTTCAATTTTACACAACATATACACACATGTAAATAAAAAAGACATTTTGACATCTGTCAATAAAGGACTTCAAAAAAGGTTGTGAAGGAGGTTGCTATGCTCGACTGTATGTATTATTTTACTTTTACGTTCCAATTACCCTTTTTCATTCTACATTCAACAATAATATTATACCTAATAAAATTCAAACTTTAAAAAATCAATGAACTATGGTCGAATGTCGACCATTGGGCGCCCACTAGTTTAACATAAAAAGATTACCAAGTATTTACTATATTCTTGAAATAATATTAAACAACTTTACTTTTAAAGTTCCATTTACTCATTAAGGTAGTTCACTAAAAATGACGATATAAAATCTAACGTTAAATATTATAAACCTTTAAATTTGCGAAGTATACGAGAGGAAAGCCCTTTAAAGTAATTTTAATGATGTTATTATAATATAACCACCCGTAATAGGATTATGATTTAATATACAAAACAATTTCTAAATATCTAAGACGTTCCTTTGTCTAAATTTCATCTTGTTAACTTTGACAGAAGATTAACATTTCACCTAAATTATTTTTGTTCACTTCTCGGTAAAGTAGGCAGTGAGTTTGCAAACACAAAGAATGTACGCTTCAAATCTTTATAATTCTATGTAGCATCCAAATGTCCTCACGCTAAGCTGTTATCAAACACAAATTTGATACATATGTAAGAGCCTGGGCTCCCACTGCTGTCATCTCTTAGGTGCGTCGCAGCGTCGCAGTCGCCAAATGTAGGAGCTTCACGGGCTTACGAGCTTCGGGCTCACTACTATAAGAGTCTAAGCTGACACGGACAGCGTAATGATAAGATACGGAATGCGTAAAATAAACTATTTACTTATAACTTCATATAGTATTTATAGAGACAAGCGATTGTTCATTTGTTTGAACGACATTCTATTTACAATATATACAAAAGTTTCAGCCAGTCTGCCAAAGAGGATGACATATTCGGTAGCTACACATATAATTACATTATGATATCAATAAAACGATTAGAGAAAAAAACAAGAAATACCTACTGTAAAGTCTTTGAATTTGATTTACAAACGTAATACTCAAAAATGATTATGAAGACAATGACACTTATTTACTTAAGTCTTGCTTAAGTAAGATAAATCTAAGGACAGCTCACATATTGCAATCCATCAAGCCCTTTGAATAAAAAATGTGCCACAGGAATCGACATGCATTTGAAAAATATTAGCCTCCATTTACGCATTAAAGGTAAAAAGAAACATTAAAGTTCCTAAATCTTGCAATTATTTTACCCGTATTCAACTGAGGAGTGAAAAAAGAAACACTTCGAAATACACGGAAAAATCTTCCAACTTTCTCAATTTTCCCCTTCCCATTATCACATTTTCAAATTAGGTGTAGCGTAGCCCAAATTTATATTTCCTTGTTAATCAACTGTCTTATAATTTACCATATTACAAGTAAAAAGAATGCTTCTTAGGGCAACGGCAATTTGGATTAATGGTTGCCCTTTAATTGCAAAACTACGAGTTTTTCCTCTAGATCTACGAATAATGGAGACGCTTTTTTAAATATACTTTACAGAGCAATGGCTTGGAGTAATGTTTCACAATTCTTTAAATTATTGTGCTACATTTGATGTTAGTTTTACCTCAGTTTTAAGAGAGAACTTTTGCTTGCAGTATACTTTACATATAAGCTGTAATTTATTGGTAAATCAAGCACTTTTTAATGATCCCATTCGGGGTTTAAAAAGAGTTCGTATAAAAGAACATACATGATAAAAGTGAAAACTAAAATCTATAGTACACGTTATCTTATTACAGAAATTTACCCATTTTCGTTTCAAACGGTACACCCGTCTTACTCTCTCTTTACCTTCTTAAAATAGTACATTTTCTTTGTCTAGCCTTGTACATATATTCTGTTGTTTTTGCATTAAAAGCTAAAACCCTGTAAAACGTTGAATATATTAAATTGGATTGAAATTCTACTTTGGATTTTAAATATCATCACGTCTGAAGCAATATATTCTCAATAAATCACAGCTTCGAGAAAATTAAGTAAAAAATCAGAATCAAGTATTTGAATCTTCGTCATTTGAACATGTACTCACTGTCTGCCCAATTACCACATCTCTATGGCTCGTATATTTTTATTATTTGCGCGAGAGCGGGTAGTTTTATTTTACAGCTCCGAGGCACAGAGACCCGGTGCAGGTGAGCGTTACGTCAAAGCTAATGGGTGCCGTAATTCCAGTAACTAAGCTATAAACAACGTGTAATTACCGGCCGAAGGAATTAATGCCGCGTCTCTTGGAAAAGGGACAATTAAAGTTTTAGGAATACTCTTTGCAATACATCAGCATTGTTGTTATCAATTTTCGTTTCGGAACTCATTTCTACTCTTAAACGATTACATACCCCATATTTATCGAGTGTATATTATTTATATATTAAGTGTTGTTTATTGATATAAAATATATTGTAATACATAACGTATAAATATTTGTTGGAAAGAGTTATTAACAAAGCTCAAAAGTACAAAAAAAAAATAATTTATAAAATAATACACAAGAAAAAATCGACTCCATTGAATAAGAACAGGGTAAATTTGTATTATTTAACATTTATTTTTGTAAGTTAAATTATATCATAAAACACATATATCTATATATATCTTCCTATATTTAGTCATCAAAACAACAGAAATAAATCAATAAACTTTTTTACTTACCGAAAATACAATATTCCATCCTTTTTTTAACATTATTGATGTAATATTGTTACAATTTCTTTAAGAAAATTTCGGCATTTTTAACGACTGTGCAAGGACGCAAGCGATGTGTGACTATACGAAATGAGTGCACAATTGTGCGCTCATTTTATGCGGACGGTTATGAGACGTTAAACCTGGGTTTTTATATATCAGTGCTTTTGTTAAATGCGTTCTCTGGGGATAAACAAAAATCATATAAGTAAGCTATAATATTGTGAATCAAAAAGAGAATAGAGATATGTTTTTCTTAACAATACTCAACAATAACTTGTTCATGAATATAAATAAAAATATTTCAATGTATTTACAGTCTAGACCATTCTACATCTAATGCGTTAAATCCCATTGGGCACGCCTCTAGTAATATCAGAAAATTGTAATATATTACAATAATCTTGTTTATGTTTTTTTTTTCTATTAGAAACTAAGAAAATATTTCCATTTCACGTGATAGCTTCGATCAACAATAAATAGATAAAGGGTCACGTACAAAATCGAAGCTAAAAGCGGTCCGCGTAAATATATACTTATGTGTTGCTATTTGTTTACTAAGAAAAGGAGAAAAAAGTTTTAAAACTTTTTTAAATTCAACCGAATTACAACCATAACACATAGTAATAAAGTCACAACTGTTCAAAATATTATCTAATACTTACGATAAAATGAGCAAAGTAATAAATTACTCCCCTCACAAATGAAAAGAAAACATAAACAACATGAAGTGTGAATTCAACCTTAACACGTATGAATAAAGTACGTTTTCCCGTTATTGTGCGTATTTGTATGTGGTGAGGCCAAACATTTGTATCACAGGTTTAAAATCGGTAATTTTGTTCAAAATTTGATATTTGTTAGTTTAAAGCTTAAAATATAACTTGTTTAACATGTATTTGGCGAAAGTAACATCCTCCTGCCGTTAAATTGCTTTTTCGTGTATTATTTTTGCATCTTTTGAATACACTGCGGCATGTGAAACGGGCTTACATCGGATATGTTTCACACAAACTAAATAAAATAAGGGCACACATTTCAAGCGTATTTTTTGCGCCGACCCTTTATCTAGTTATTGTTGATAGAAGCGTGATGGTAAGTAAAATATTGTACAATATGAACGGTATCCACCAGATGACTAAGATTCGTCGAAAGTAGGCCATTATGAAAGCCTACGTTGCTAACACGGGCGTTGTTTTTATCAATAAATAGCAAAATTCTAATAATTTATGTTCCTTTAGAGAACCTACACAATAAAAAAAATATAATAAAATCAAATCAGTACGCCTAAATAATATTGTAGTTTGTTAAAATATTATCTCGTAGCCGAGTGTCTGCTTTGTTGAAAACGTTTTTATTGTATCTTAGAAACTATGTACTTTATCTGAATTGGTCGTGGGTTTTTATTTCTTAACTTTGACCATTACTTTTAGTTCCTAACCCATTTGTTTTTCTGACTCTATGTTAGCTCATTTAATTTATTACATTTCTGCTTAACACGTGTGGAAAATCATAACGATATATTCGAAATAAATACTCCGAAAAGACCTCATCTATCAATAAAAATCATCAAAAAATTAGTTCAACAATTTGGGAAATTTACTCGGATCAACGATAGACACTTCAATTTTGTTTATATATACAGAATACAGATCAATTATAAATTTAGGCATAATTTCTTAAGTAACAAAACGAGTAATTATGGCACCACTGGTATTTGTGAATTATATTTATGTAAAACGCTTTAGAACTCCTATATTAGGCAAAAGTGGGCGGAAGTGAAATATCTATACAGTATTTTAGTAATATTGGAATACAATATAATACTAATATCTATATATTAATACGTGAAGCTTAAACTTTGTATCCCTTTTTGAGAGAAATGCGCGAACGGATGAACGTGAAATTTGGCATAGTTAACGTTTATATGGAGGAGAAGTGCAGAAACCTATTTATTTTATATGAAATACATTAGAAGTACATTAAATTAATTAAAATATGCATTACTCACACTACTGCTTCAATTTTACACAACATATACACACATGTAAATAAAAAAGACATTTAACATCTATCAATAAAGGACTTCAAAAAAGGTTGTGAAGGAGGTTGCTATGCTCGACTGTATGTATTATTTTACTCTTACGTTCCAATTACCCTTTTTCATTCTACATTCAACTTTAAAAAATCAATGAACTATGGTCGAATGTCGACCACTGGGCGCCCACTAGTAAATAGAAAGAAGCAAGATATATGATTTCAACACATGTAACACATATTTACAGGTATAGCTATACATAAAAAAATAATGTTGCATGTGTTAATAAGTGTTGCATGGAATGAAAAAGGTCTTAGTCGCAGCATACGCTGCAGGCTTGCAAGTGTAAATTACAAGCACACGGACACACATACCACTAATAATGTAACTCAGAACTGCCTATATACGATTCAATACAATACAACGATTCCACGAAACTGCGTTCGAACTGCAGATGTGATCTGTAACCACTATGTTCAATTTATTATAAATCGGTAACATAATCGGCTGACGGTGAAGGTAAACATCGTGAGGAAACCTGAGCCTGAGAAATGTTCTAGGTACTCACCGTATGTGGGAAAATATAGAACTGTGGATTTCTCAGAGTTTGAAATCGCCAATACGTCGTGGGCTGCCGTGTTGATTATCCCCAAACCTTTCTTCGGGAAGAAGCGTATACCCCTGCAGTGGGTCTCTTATAGGCTGATTATGATCTGGTGGTGGTAGAGCCACGCTGAAACTATTACTGGTTTCAGCATGAATGGGTCGTCTCGTCCGAGGTAGTGCCACCCTCTCATAGAAAACCGACGTGAAGTAACAGTGCTTGCATTGTTGCGTTTTGTTCGGTCAGTGAGAGCGCTGGAGGCCCACCTCCCCTCCCCTCCTCTCTCCGCTCCCTCTCCCTCCCCTAACCCTTCCCTCAAAGGGTGGCAACACACTTGCAACTCCTCTGGTGTTGTTAGTGTCCATGGAAGGTGGTGATCACTTAACATCAGGTGACCCACCTGTTCGTTTGCCACATATGACATTAAAAAAAATGATGACAATACTACTAATCATATTACATTTATTATGAACTAGTGACCCGCCCCAGCTTCGCACGGGTGCGATTTAGATCAATTTTAATGAAATACTGCTAAGGGCAGTTTTGATCTACATAACAACGTATCTAATGTATTTATTGTATAAAATAGCTTAGTAAATAACACACAATTATTTTTTTAAAAAGATAAAAACAGTTACTGTGGGTTATCCTTTACAGATAAATATATACCCTCACGTTGTTATCGATTTTTTAATATATTAAATTCCGTAGTACATTAATTAGATCTACATCGTAAAGTTTAGCCAGCATTTGCGATTTAAACGCACACAAATTTGT
Source organism: Antheraea pernyi (assembly GCA_015888305.1). NCBI lineage: Eukaryota > Metazoa > Arthropoda > Insecta > Lepidoptera > Saturniidae > Antheraea > Antheraea pernyi. The sequence goes on along the minus strand of MU159409.1, from coordinate 178,429 downwards.
TTGGTACGACACCATATTACAAACCTTTGAATTTTTCGGTTTTTCTGCACTATAATATATACATAATACATATAAATCTTACACATGAATTACTCTATCTATTACTGAAAACTGTATTAAAATCCATGTTTAAATAAATATACATCTTTGGATTCACATGAAAATGGAACATTGAAGGCCAACACAAACGAACGGTAAACACGGGAAATTAAATAATTCATGTCACGATAAATATTATAAGAGGTTCGTATGTGGATATTCTCTAGAGAATTAACGTAAACGAATTACACCCCTTTTGGCTGTGGGTGTTTTATGAATATTTGAAGAACCAAGAATGCATCGACTGGCTTCCTATTTCACATCGATCGGTGTATTTAGGTCAGCTCTAAGTATAAAAGTTCCGGTATCATTAGCGCTCCGTTTACATGTTTTTATTTTAATGTAGCACGGCAAAATGACTGAACTGTGCCTGATGGTACGCACGGTACAATCCACACAAACAATGGCGACCACCGAGTGACACACTATCCATCGCCGGTCGCCGCTGTCATGCCGGCCTGCGTAGAGCTGGATATACACAGGCTGATCCCGAATCGTGACCCGAAGCGAATCACTATGACGGGCTTTTTCGCCATGTACATGGTGGTTGCGACCCAGTCAGGCTGTAAAACCCTACCACCCCGCATAATAATTACAATTACAAAAGGTGTTTTGTTCCGTCACGTGGAGAATACAGAGCCAATTTGTTTTATAAAAAAAAGGTAAAAGCGCTTTGCAAGGAAGGTAACATGCAATTTTTCCATTCCATCGGCACGGAGATCAACGAACTACTTTTGGAAGGTTTTAAAATATCATTTATTTTTGCTTTTTTAGTCTTTAAATGAACTTAAATGTTATAGTAAGTTGGTAACTCAAGTTTTTCTTACGTCATATGTGATTATAGGTTGGGAGATCAGGTTAGACTACAAACTATTTCATAATATATTAAGTTTAGCAAATTCATCATCATTACATAGGGTTCTAATGAATTAATATTTAAATATAAACTTTAAAAATTAAAATTGATTGCCCTTATAATTTAGTGAATTAATTCTTTATCTAAATTTTTTAATCGAAAAAAGCGTTATTTTGCGGAAATCCATCATTAATATTATAGTGGACGCTACTTTGCACTTCCGCCTGGAATTGATTGAACAATACTACGTCTAACTGTAACAAAAAGCGAATTAATTAATCAATATATCATATGTGCACATATATATTAATTATACAATATGATATTAATTAATATAAATATTATTAGAAATAGAAATAATGATTGATTATTAAAAAGGAGAACAGGCCAATTTAGATATAAAGTGTTGAGATTAAATTCTAACAATTAATAACTTTCAAATAACTGACACGAGTTCGGACAGAACTACTGCACGGTACAACGATCGCCTAAAGTGAGTTTTTTTTTCACGAATTGACTACGCCATCGACCTGGCAAGGTCTTAACAGCTTCACCGGACTACTAAGGCAAGCGCTTAAGGCACTCACCCGATTTTTATTTGACAACTGGCTCAAGGGTACGCGGCATATCTCGGCTTGGCTGTTGCCTGTTCATGCAATTCGCGACCTATCTTTTTTTTTTTTTTAACGTGGGGAAATCCCTTATGGATACCTTCCGGGGGAGACGGTGGGTTATGTCCGACTCACACAGACTAAAACCCCACAGTGTACCGAGAGACCGTTATTGTGGGGGCGGCAAGGGATCGAACAAGCTAATCAACCTTGTAGAGCCGCGCCCGGCGCCCACGGTCCGCCCAGCGGAAGGTGCGTCGGGCTCCTACTTACTTCTCAGGTCCGGCTACTGTGGCGGGAGGAGTTGGGCAAAGCGCCGCCTCCTCGCGCCTGTCCTTCGTTGATGGAGACGGCCACTTTGAGGGTCTACCTCTGGGGCCTCTCCGCCGCCTCCTTCTGCGAGATGACCTCCTCGAGGGGAACTTCGCGCCCCTCCGGGGGCGAGTGCTAATTCCGGTTTGGAAGGTGGAGACCTCGAACCTGATGTAACGATGGTCCGATAAGGTCTCCACCTCCTCAAGTACCCTCCACCCCCAGACACGGCGTGCGACAGACGGGGTTGTAAATGAGACGTCTATCACAGACCCCCGTTCCATCGCACGCACGTGTGGACGTTCCCTGGTTGAGGAGGGACCGCCCCAATTAGGCTGCCCACTCCTCAACGGCCATGCCCCTCAGGTCCGTGGCTGCCGATCACCAGATCCTCGATTTGGCGTTGAGATCACCCATGAGGACCACGTGGAGCGACGACAGCCGCCTAACAGTTCCCTGCAGGGAGCCGAGATACGCCTCGAACTATCTCAGGGGCTTTTTAGGGGAGAAGTACGCCCCCACAATGGCGCACTCTCCCCAGACGGCTGTCACGAACCCGGCTCCACACTCTCTCGCCGCCAGGGACGAACCTCGACCAGCCATGATCGCCACGGAGCCGTTCCGATCCCCAACCCACTGCGGCTGGGAAGGAACAAAGTAGGGCTCCGTAGCGACCGCGAGCCCGATACCCCACTCCGTCACTGACTGCACGAGGAGGTCCTGTGCAGCGGCGGAGTGGTTCAGGTTCGCCTGGAGGAAGTTGCATATGGTGTGATCCATTATTGGTCCATAGCAACTTCCTCCCGCCTGGCGGCCACCACCCTCGGACTTGCTCCCACAGCTGGGAGGTCCCTACCCTTGGTGGTGGGAGGCCTGCAGTTGTGGCTCCCCATCACATGCCCTGAGGGCCTCCCCGCGTCCGCACATACGGCGCAGCGTGCCGTCTCCGCCTTGCATTCGGCCGTTTTGTGGCCCGCTGCGCCACAGCGGTAACAGCCGTCCCCCCTGCTGGACGAGGAGGGGCACATAGGGCGGGTGTGCCCCAAGCCCATGCACTTATAACAGCGCATGGGC
>MU159409.1:153603-169651 GCA_015888305.1 Antheraea pernyi | reverse complement strand
TATATTATATCATATATTGCATCTAAATATACAAAAAGCCAGTGTCATGATGTTTGTACACGATGAACTCCGAAACTACTCAACCGATTTTCATGAAAGTTGGCATTTATGTATAATTTGGTCCAACTTGAGAGATAAGATAATTTATATTTCGATTACTGCCTTCAATACTTTTAACTACGAATTAAATTATTGTCAATGTTGATTATTGTTATTAATTGTGAGTTTCATCAGTTTCGAACAGATGGCGCTTTGGATTAGGATTAGAAACTGTAGGTCTGACTTAAGGATATCTTATAGATGCGCCACATTTTAATCTTGAGTTTATTTTTAAACTCCAGTTTATATTATGGTGGACGTGTTCTGTTGTGTTATATCCTATGATACCAAATAGTTTATCGTAATTTTAATTTAATAAGCCACAGCAACGCGTGACCGAGTCAGTCACCTAGTATTTATATAGATTCTTGTAGTGCATAATACAGTAGTGATATTATATATATATATATATATTTTATTTATATTCAAAGAAGTGGGATGAATTTAACTATTTTATTTGAATGAAAACGGAGATCACACACGAACCGAACTTCCATAAACAAATGAAATATTAATCAAATTAAAAGTTTACCACGTTACATTGGTTCATGGGCTTGTTTAGGATAACCAGTTAATCTTGAACTTTACGTGTAGAACTTTGTTTATAATTGCTGGCTTTTGTATCCGTGTGCGAGGTTGTAGTATGCTGGTCGTTGGTCGGAGTCCAGAACAAACAATTAGAGAAAGTTAAACATAGATCCTGCCCGAACTCTAAACCGGGCAATTCCTCATTCGCACTGTAATGAGTTATGCATTATAAATAAGTCGAGTGGGGACATTTACCCTTAATTGCAGTTGTTTTTTTAACCTTTATTTATACTAGTTGCTACCCAAGGCTTTATCTGTGTTATGTATTATTTTAATAATATATTGGCCGTATAATGATTATAATAATCGTTGTGCCTTTAGACTTTAATAACTCTATACTTAAATAGCTTCTGCCTGCGACTTCGTCCGCGTGGAATAGTTACATTGAGCCTTCAATCAACAATAACTATATAATGGGTCACGTACAAATTGAAGCTAAAATCTGTCCGCGTAAATATATACTTATGTGTAGCTATTTGTTTACTAAGAAAAGGAGAAAAAAGTTTTAAAACTGTTTTAAGTTCAACCTAATTACAACCATAACAACTTGTAATAAAGTCACAAATGTTTAAAATATTATGTAATACTTACGATAAAACGAGCAAAGTAATAAATTACTCCCCTCACTAAAGAAAAGATAACATAAACAACATTTAGTGTGAATTCAACCTTAACACGTAATGAATAAAGTACGTTTTCCCGTTATTGTGCGTGTTTGTGTCTGAGGAGGCCAAACATTTGTATCACAGGTTTAAAATCGGTAATTTTTATCAAAATTTGATATTATTAGTTAGTTTAAAGCTTAAAATATAACTTATTCAACAATTATGTAGCGAAAGTAAGATACTCCGGTCGTTAAATTGCTTTTTCGCGTATTATTTTTGCATCTTTTGAATACACTGTGGCATGTGAAACGGACTTACATGGGCTGTGTTTCATACAAACTAAACAAAATAAGGACACACATTTCAAGTGAGCTCTTATTTACCGAGTATTTTTCGCGTCGACCCTTTATCTAGTTATTGTTGATCGAAGCTTTTAGCTAACGCTAACGCGTAGCGGAATCCCTCAGAAGGAAAAAAAACCCGAGTTTGAAATATTCTACATTGTTGTTCCGCTTCTGTTTGTCATAGCGTGATGGTATAAAGCACTCCTCGATAAATGCGCTATCTAACACTGAAATATTTATAAATCAGACCAGAAGTTCCTGAGATTAGCGTGTTCAACCAAAACAAACAAACCCTCCAGCTTTATAATATTAATATAGATCACTTTTACTTTTCTCTCGTACTTAATTCGAGCCGTCATTCAAATTATAATAACTTTTGATAGAGTGGACCGATTTTAATAAAACAAAAATTAAGTTACTTCCAAAGATATGCTTATGATTTTATTGTGAACCTTGGTCTTTAGCGGTGATGTGTGTTCATACAGACAGACAGACATTTGCATGAAATTGGAATGAAAATATTACTTATTCCTAGATACCTTTTTTTTTTTTAACGTGGGGAAATCCCTTATGGATACGCCACCCTCCCGGGGGAGAGGGTGGGTTATGTCCGAGTCGCACGGACTAAAACCCCACGGTGTACGTCTGCCGCTATAGTTGGGGCGGCACGAGATCTCTATAGACTTCATCGTGCCGCCCCAAATTCCTAGATACCTGCAACATTTTATGCAACGTAAGATATACATTCTTATTATATATATAAATATATATTAATACGTGAAGCCTAAACTTTGTATCCCTTTTTGAGAGAAATGCGCGAACGGACGAACGTGAAATTTGGCATAGTTAAAGTTTATATGGAGGAGAAGTGCAGAAAGCTATTAATTTTATATAAAATGCATTAGAAGTACATTAAATTAATTAAAATATGCATTACTAACACTACTGCTTCAATTTTACACAACATATGCACACATATAAATAAAAACGACATTTTGACATCTGTCAATAAAGGATTTCAAAAAAGGTTGTGAAGGAGGTTGCTATACTCGACTGTATGTATTATTTTACTCTTACGTTCCAATCACCCTTTTTCATTCTACATTCAACAATGATATTATAACATACAACTATTATTATAATATTTATCCCTTTAAAAAATCAATGAACTATGGTCGAATGTCGACCACTGGACGCCCACTAGTATGTATAGATAGATGAAGCTATCGCTATAATCTTTCTTTTAGAAGAACTAGGTATTTAAGAAGTAAAAGAAAAAACACTTTGAATGAGATCTATGCAATAGTTTTGCATGATATACGAAAGATCAAACAAAGAAACAAAAAAACATGTTACGACAAACATAGACCTTTATAATTTTATGTATACATGAAGACGAAGACGAAGACGACTGGAGGAAGATTTAGCCCGTTTCTAGGAATAAAACGTGATATATAAAACTCTCATTTATTATCATTTTTAACATGAATATTAAAATAAACCAAGTGTTAATAGTCTTCACAATACATAAAAACGTTAAAAATATTCTTAGAGCCTGTCCAAATGAGGCGTTTTACGCCTTTTAGAAGGTGGTAGAGCCACGCTGTAGCTACTATTAGTTTCAGCATGAATGGGTCGGCTCGTCCGGGGACCACCCTTTCACAGAACACCGACGTGAAGTAACAGTGCTTGCATTGTTGCGTTTCGTTCGGTCAGTGAGAGCGCCAGCGGCCCACCTCCTTCCCCCCTTCCCCTTTCTCCTTTCCCCTCTCCCATACACAGGCTGGCAACGCATTTGCTACTCTCCTGGTGTTGCTAGTGTCTATGGACGGTGGTGATCACTTAACATCAGATGACCCATCTGTTCGTTTGCCTGCTTTTGACATAAAAAAGGCTCTTATCTCTTTCTATGGGTTCTTTCTCTTGTTGAAGTAAAACTTATTTAGGCGCGACTAGGAGCTAACTGTACGACAATGCCACGGAAGTCCGTTACGGCAATATGGCGTCACGTTTCTTTACCATCCGATTTTTCAATATTTTTGATTTTGTCAATAAATAATCTTTAAACAAATCAATCAAAGATATTTGAAAAAAAAATTAAATTGAATAATAATAGAAATCATACAATAGAATTAAAAACGCTGAAGCTAAAGCACGAAGTTGAAGCACAGCACAGATCTTGAAAAATATTGCCAGAAATGACAGATTGATCATTCGCTGCAATTTTATTGCACTACGTGGTCGTATGTAAAGAGAGATTTTGGACTAATTTTCTTCGTTAGTACCTACAGCCGTGCGAAACCAGGGCGGCCACCTAGTAAAATAATAAAATGAAATTTATTATTTTACACTTTTTTGGAACTATTTATTCCCAAGGTGGTATGACATTGTTATCGGTCGTGTTTCTTTAAATTACACTGAATTTGATTTATAACCTCAATCATCTCTGTTGTAACGACTTTTTGGTTATAGCGAATTCAGACTTACGTCTCTTGAATTTACTTGAACTTGTTGTTATGAACCATTTGTGACAGATTCCTTGAAATTTCATACGCATATTGTGACTGAGTCGGCAAAGGTACAAAAAATCATTCATAGAACTGTTGTTTTCTTATCCTTTGTTTACATTTACAGATGACCAGGTATGCTTACTTTGTTTGTAGGTAGTACTACTTAGCACGTATGTATACAAAGTTGTACAAATGGTGCGTTATGACAACGCAAAAAAAGTGCTGTTTGTTTGGTGCAGGCAACGATCATTTAAGAATTGAAGAAATTATGAAAATGGAAACACACCTTGCTACGTAAACAATACACTATAACATATTGTTTCAATAACACTAGTGTATAACATACATACACTGTTCGATAAATAAATAAATATCAATATGTGTACATAACTTTTTGTTATTTTGGATATAGCGACTTTCGGATATAGTGACTTTCTGATATAGCGACTTTCGGATATAACGACTTTTGGATATAGCGACTATTGGATATGTGCGACGACACTACAGTGTCCAACGTTGGATCCAATGTCGTTATAAACGTAACCCACTGTATATCTATCGAATTAAATAAAACATCAAAGAATATAATTTAATTAAGGCACTTGTTTTTAGCGGAACGCTATTGATTGTAATAAATTATATCGTAAATGAAATGAACAACTTTGACAAAAAAAATACATTCCTTAATATAATTGTCAGTGAATCCGCCTTTGGATACGGGTTTTTATTGTTCCCCAAGTCACGCTAAACGTGTTTGTTTCCATTGTATCATACTTTCTCTTAACTAATCAATTAATTTGAAGGTTAGCCATTGTTAGAAATACCTAGTTTTTGAATTAATCATTTTTGACGCAATGAGATGAGACATTTACAAAGAAAGACAAAAAGAAGGAACTATTTTAGAAACCAAGGCTGCTCAATATTATGCCCTTCTGGCCCGCGAACGATTTTCAAAAGGCCCACATAAGCAAGTCAGAAGTGATTTCTTTAACAGTAAACCGAACAAAATATTTGAATCGTCTGTTTAGGTTGAGAAAGATTCGTAGCGTTGTTATAAACCAACAGAGACCCCCGTGGTGAATAGGCATGGGATACGCCGCTGCTTCTAGAGGAAGTTCAGAAGAGACATTTATGGTCTCATGACGAGATGAGAGTCCCCGTCTAAACAGTTAAAAGCGAGCCTTGGGCGTGACCAGGGTTACGGAGCATACTTGCATTGATCCCGTTACCCTGTCCTCTACGCATATAGCAACGCAAGAATTTTTAGCAGGTAAGAGTCTCGCTTAACCAACTCGCTGTTCCCCAGTGTAGGATTATAGGTCACTTTAGTATATTAAAAGATTATATTATAAATCAACTATAATTTATTTCACAGACAAGAGAGAACATTAACAGACAAGAGCACAGACAATGCAAAACAAAGTATTTGACACAGTGACAAACTGGCACAGGAAATGTTGCGTTCATAATTCAACAACTAGCAATGGCAAGGTATTCGATGAAAGAATTATCCCTGGCTAATAAACAAACTAAGAGAAACATATGTGAACGATAAACTACTGATAGCGTCAGAACCTCAACTAAGTTCTGTAAAAAACGCATAAGCCAGAAATATTATTTATACAAAATCACTTTTATCACGTCTACTTATTTGCACGCGATCTTATTTTAAATTATGTAATCAAGTTTGTTGATAATGGCGGCTGATTTTCATCAACATGAATATAGTCTAAGTTATAAATACGACTTTAGGAAACAAGAAAAACACCAAAATGCTTCACCATCATCAGACGGCTTCATCATTTTGTTTTCTCTTACCAAACTTATGTTAAATATGAAAAAATAATTAACGTCAGACAATGAGAACATACTTCAAGGTTCGTGACAGCCACGGGCAGACACTGCCTCACCTCCTGTTCGACCTTTTCCGTAAATATAATTACCAAAGTATAAACTAAAATATCAAGTTTCACTATGCAATGTTTTACCTTCGTTTTTATTATTAAACATTAAACGAAGATTATAAATTAAATCCATATTTAACGGACTTGAGCTTTGGATTATAAACATAAATTAACTGTTTTATGCAGATGTCTGATTAGACTCAATTATAACCATCACGATATATAACCCACTTTATTGGCACGCACATGAAGTGTTCCGTTGCTGAATAATTATCTATCTAATTATATTCTCAACTAACTGTGCCCGCGACTCTGTTCGCGTGGAACCTAATGTAAAAAATAGTGACCTAAAAAAATAAATGTATGTATTAAGTCCTACTTATCTGCTTTTACCTCATACTTAAGTCGCGTCGTCATTAAAATTACAATAACTTTTAATAAAGTGAACAGATTTCCAAAACCAAATGTTACTCGAGGATATGCTTTACGATCTTCTTGGCGAGGTCTTATCGTGCACTCAGTACTTTAATAATCATACGTGTTCAAGAAAACGAACAGGCAAACAGACATTTCTTAAAATGATTGAGATGTGTTTTAATATTTATTCCAAGATTTTTTTTCACAAAAATCTAAAAATTACAGAGACGTTAGACTCTCATTATATATGTATAGAAGATGTATAGATATAGATTTGCCAGTAGAATTTTTATTTGTCCACTTGTCAACGGATGTGCATTTGCCAGTGTCAAATTTTTATGTTAATTCAAATAGTAGCATAGTGTAAGGGCTTTTTCTAAATCCGCCTGGCTAGGTACCTCAAGATGAAAATCTGTCGCCAAACACCTGTTAGTGTATTCAGGCAGCTGCACTTAAGAGTCAGCCTCCTCCAGGTATTGCGTGTTTAATATATACAATGATATGTAAGGGTTCTTCGAGGATTATATAATTTCCACCAAGAACTACTTTATATACCTTTAATTTTTTATTTTTTTTATGTCATAGGTAGCAAACGAACAGGTGTGTCACCTGATTTTAAGTCCACCGTCCATGGACATTAACAACACCAGAGGAGTCGCAAGTGCGTGGCCACCCTTTGGGGGAAGGGTTAGGGGAGGGAGAGGGGAGAGGAGAGGCGAGGAGAGGTGGGCCTCCGGCGCTCTCACTGACCGAACGAAACGCAACAATGCAAGCGCTGTTACTTCACGTCTGTTTTCTATGAGAGGGTGGTACTACCCCGGGCGAGCCGACCCATTCATACTGACACCAATAGTGTTTGTAGATCAAGAAAATTATAAAAATATACTACGTTCACATTGAATAGTTACGTTGGGTTAACGCCAACTTTAACTCGCGGCTTCGTTTACGTAGAAGGTGTATTTTAAAATAATACACAAGTTAAACCTGATCTTGAAACATTATTCATTGGTGCTCCACTGTTATTAGTCTTAGCGTGATGATATAGTATATAGCCTTCCTCGCTAAAAGAATTATCTGACACTCAAAGAACTCAAATCAATTTTGGGGTGTAAGGGGTGTCGAATAACATCTAAGACTTGAGACATCCAAGCCAACCTCACCTGCACGTGGTGCACCCTGCTGAATAACGAACGAGGCAATGGCGAAAGCGGGGTGGTAGGGTTTTACAGCCTGACTGGGTCGCAACCACCATGTATTTGGCGAAAAAGCCCGTCATAATGATTCGCTTCTGTGGGTCGCGTTTCGGGATCAGCCTGTGCATATCCAGCTTTTCGCAGGCCGGCATGACAGCAGGGACCGGCGATGGATACTGCGTCACTCGGTGGTCGCCACTGTTTTTGGATTGTACTGAGCTTACCATCAGGCACAGTGCAGTCATTTTGCCGTGCTACTATAAAAAAAAATGAAAATAGGACCAGTAGTTCCTGAGGCTAGCGCGTTCAAGCAAACAAACTGTTCAGATTTATAACATAAAGTATAGATTAGATGTAAATAAGTAAAAATTAGGAAAAAAAAGATAATAAATACCTTCGTATCAGTACAAGGTTCTATTTAATTATTTGATTCTTAATACTGTACGCCATTTGCGTTGAATATAACGTGATCCAAAATGCGTATCATTTAAAATATAGCTGTTAACGTTTATAGTGACTCGTAGATTGTACTTGCGTGAACCACTGTGATTAATGGCCCTTGAAAGTTGAAAAGTTTGTTCACGATTTGCGAATCCTTGAACTGTGAGCGTTGTTTCAAATAAATCCTACGATACATTAGCAATTTCAGTTTTATGCCTTTTGCGCTTTAGTATCAACATTACATCATTTCTTAATTTATTTATAAATATAAGATATTTTTATTGTTTCATTATTCGATTTTATCTACTTTGTATAGAAAGTTAGAACAATGCCGTCTTATACTGAAAATTGGAAACAACAATCATAACCACCGTCTTAAAAATAATTGTAACTTTTATTAAATGCAAAAATATTCAGTTTAATATATATATCTACTGATTTTTGTGCCTTATACTTTTACCTATTTTGAATTTCGTTTGTTTATTAATGAAAAGCGGTTCAAGTGTACTGCAGCTTAAATACATTGAGCAAGATTTAAGATATTATTATTATACTTAACTGTTCTTATTAGTATTATTTTTTGTATGTATGTATTGTACGGCCAAATGTTTGCACTATGCCTGATGGTAAGCACAGTACAATCCAAAAACAATGGCGACCACCGAGTGACACACTATTCATCGCCGGTCGCCACTCACCGGCCTGCGAAAATTACATGCTCACGTTGATTCCGATGCGCGACTCGCAGAAGCGAATGACTATGGCCGGCTTTTTTGCCATATACATGTAGAACATGTGTAGAACCCTGCCACCCCGCTTTCGCCATTGCCCCGTTCGTTATTCAGCAGGGTGCACCACGTGCAGGTGAGGTTGACTTGGGTGTCTCAGGTGTTATGATGTTATTCGACACCCCTTACATCTCATAACTCATCATGGGTATATTACGTAGTAGCTTAAAGCTATGTTAGAATGTTGGGTTTGTAATTGAGAACATAGCCTTTATGGCAGCTTCATTGTCGTCTATTATGGCTATTTTTACATATTTTGTAGGTGGTAGAGCCACGCTGAATCTGTTACTGGTTTCAGCATGAATGTTTCGGCTCGCCCGCGGTAGTACCACCCTCTCACAGAAAACTGACGTGAAGTAACAGTGCTTGCATTCTTGCGTTTCGTTCGGCCCGTGAGAGCGCCGGAGGCCCATCTTTTCTCTCCTTCCCTTCCTCCTACTCCCCCAAACACAGGATGACAACGCACTTGTGATTCCCCTGGTGTTTGCCTCCTATGATATAAAAAAAAAATTTAAAGTTGTAATCCAAAATGTCTTGCGCCATAGCGTTTGCTCACAGCCCGATGGATGAACTTACCAATTGCGTCATCGGTCACATCGATATAGTAGGTGTTGATGTGTCTACTATTGTAGCTTTTCAAACACTATTACCGCATATAAGTTAAAGTAGATTTATTTAAATTGTTTCTGGAATTTTGTATTTTTACCCGATTGCACAAAAGAACGGTAATGTTTTCGATTGAATATATTTCTATTTCTTCGGCACGATCTATAGCGTAAACGGCTTTATAGATTTCAATATATAAGTTATCATTAGACTCGTTTTAATGTATGTAACATACGCTATATAATATTAAGGTAGTGGCATAACTGTACGTTAGTTGACAACAATATTTTAGTTAATGTTAATAAAAATAGATATGGTAAAAATAAATCTTACGTACCAACACCCAGCTAACCTAACTCGTTTGATTGTTCCGACCGATTTCGGCCATGGCGACTACTTTGACCCCTAGTCTGAGGAATGGCGCTGGTGCTCGCGAAGATGGCTTATGTAACCTATCTTCGCGGCAAAACTCCGTGCACACTGAGGGCATCTCATAATGTTACGTCTATGATACGTTATGGCAGCAGGTGGGCGAGCCTTTAACTGGCCCGCAGGAAGTGCACCTCTCATTCATCTGCCTACGTGCTCCCTGGGTGATATTAATGAGTAACAAATTTTTGGCCGCTGCACTGTTCCCTAAATTCAACCTCGCAGCGACAAATAGGTAACCAATCAATCAACGTTAATAAAAGAGGGATATTCTATATAGTCGATTAAACAAAGATAATTATAACGAATAAGGTATAAAAAAAAATTTTTATTGTCTAAATAAGTATTAATGTATTTTCAAAATGTCTGTATTTTTTGAGGTTATACTTATTTTGGCGTGTTACCGTCACGAAAAACCGACACCCTGAAGTTAGCTATAGTCAACATTTTGTTTCTTTGTATTTGTTGTTTGTATTTCTTTGTATTAAAACTTTCAATGTATTAAATACCTTTTTTTATATTCACATATTACGCAATCGAGATGGAGAAGGTTTCCAGTTGGACACTAAAATCTACCTTATCAGAATACTGAGCGTTTCGTTCGACATAGAAAACGATTTTTCAATTACCATACCCTTTCAATCCGCACTCACATTTAGATCCTACTCACGTTTCATCGAGAGGCTCTTACGCCACTCATTTCCTATACTCATGTAAAACGAGGGTCGAATTTGACGCACACTTTGTGCACACTACGTTAAGTCACAGAGGAATATAGTACCAATGAGAAAACAGAATATATAAAAAGTTATATGTTAATGGTTTCTTATATAAATTAAACCATAACCGTGTTATTAAAAAAAGTTAAATACGTATTAAATACTTGATTTAAAAAAGTTTACTAATAAATGCACCGCGCTCGCCCGAGGCAAGTTCGCATTATCCTTTTTCACAAGTCTAACCTTTTTTTTTACATGGGGAAATCCCTTCTGATATCCACCTTAGCCGGGCAGCTGATGGTGGGATATGTCCGATTTGCAAAACCCCATGGTGCCTTCTTACACCTATTTGGTCGGGGAGCAGGAACTGCCTACGGCACTGCGTCTGCTCACCCGGCAGGTGCCGGCTCCTCATAACGGGCCCCTTCTGCGTCCTGAGTGGGTCAAGATAGTAGACCCCTCAGGGGGGTGTTAAATCGCCGCCGTGTTCATCGGCCGTGGAAGATGAGCCTGGTGTTCTGTTCCCTCTCCGCCGCCTCCTTAGAGAGCATAACTGCCTCGCAGTATGAGGCGACGGAGTTCCACCCGGTCTCGCTCTCAACCATCTTATAGACGACAGTCGAGAGCGAGAGATCCGGACCTATGGCCGTGACGAGGTGGGACAAACTGATAATGCGCAGCCACAATGATGGCACCCTGCTGCTGGCTCCCGACATATACGACACAGGTAGCTCCTGAAGCAACCGTGCTCCGAGAGCACCTGTATCAGCCGGAAGCTTAGGGTGCCACTCCGCCTGGTGAGCCATTCGACCATGATTCGGCTCGGCCACTCAAGTTGTCGGTGCCATTCGTCGACCACTAGGACCTGGTGGAGCTGTAACCTCAGCGCCTCGATTTCCCGGGGTACCAGTCGTCGTCCTCGCTCCAGCGCCTCCAGGCCTATATGGTAAAGAGACGCGTGGGCTCTCGCTTTCAAGTCCCAGGGTGGGGATCCGGCCAATAAGGAGGCCGCCTCGTAGGAGAACGTGCGGTATCCACGTATGGCTCTGACGGCCATCGCCCTATGCGACTTGCGCAGGTGGGCGATGCTGGTGGCCGTCAGGCCGTCCGCCCGCGCGTGTGCCCATACAAGGCCATTGACCGCACGATCTCTATGTACAACTTCAGATGGAATTGGGCCCCCGCAGGTTGGGCAGTAAGCGGGCAAGTTCGCACAAATGGGCACCCCATTAAACGGGGAGCCAGCTGCCGGAAGTGTCCCTCGATCCACAAGTCTAACCTAACGTAACCAAAGCGAGATAAAAGAACAATACGTACATACACACATACGTACGAGACATAGCGAACATTCAGCGACCGCGGTGCATTTAATATGAGACCTTTTAAAGCCAGGGTTCAATACGTATTTAACTTTTTTGTAATTTTGTATAATTATGTTTTTTTTAATTATAGTTTTACATTTGAAATCAATTCTTATCTAAATGAAAATGTCATAGTACTTCCATTTTATTTTTAGAAATGTTATAGCTAAATTTATTTTAAACATACTTATTAGAAATACAGAAAATTACAGTTATAGAAACCTAAGTAGTGTAAAACCTAAAAGGAGATTGAGTTGTAATACATTTAGGTTGCTTATTAATATAATATTACGCAATTATGAGAATAATAATAAATGTTTTAATTTTTTTTTTAATTATAAACGAAGCAAATAAGACAAAGGTATGACATTACAAGTAATGAGGCTTACAACAAACAAAATATTACAATTAGTATAGAGACTTATATAACATTTATATTAAGTACATTCGCTTGAAAAAATCGAGTTTAATACGAAGTTATTAATATTTTAAGAAGCTACTTTTATAAAAAGTTTTATAAAAATTGGGCAAGCGAAGTGGTGAAAATGTTTTCCAGTCTGTACATAAAATATATTGTTACAATAATCAACAAACTAGACGAAGTCGCGGGTATCTGCTCGTTAATTAATATTCTCACGGCTTGATAAATAATCTCATGGCATAATGTTGCCGCAACGTTCAGTATCATTGCATCGAATCTCATACCGGAAAGTTATGTATATATTCCACAAATTATTGTTCTGAGTTTGGGTGTACTTTGTGTCCGTTAATTACATGTTTGTAAAGGACGCTTGCGACACAGACCTTGATCCTTAGTGCGGGGGTTGTAATAAAAATATTCTAGGGAAAGTCGTCTATTGGTGCGGATAAAATTTGGGATTCACGGTACAGTCCAAACAGTGTTTGATCACGTGGGGTGGTCGAAAGTGTATCCAACGGATCGGAAGTAATAAGTAATAAGGTACGATTAAACAATTAGGATAAGTTTGTTTTACGTTAATTGGTCTTCGATTGTTTATAGAGTAACTGTGTTCGGTTGATTAAGACTTGGAATCAGATGGTGTATATATTTATTTGTACCTTTATTCAGATTTTTGTATTTATGAATTCGAATTCACTTTTTTATATAGTACTAAGTAACTTCTAAAATACCACTCTAACTTTTTTAAATGTCTTTGTCACATTTTAATAATTATGTTGTAAATTCCCAGATCTATTAATAAATACATTTTGTTCTTCTTGTTCAAGTTATTGCAATAAAATTTGCTATTCTCTATAATTGAACAAATCTTACAGTCGAGACAACCCTTCAGATCCTTGTCTTTAGTGCTTGCTATTACCCCGACACAATAAATCTGTCTGGCCTCACCGACAACTTAATTTATATACGTGTATATGTTACTCATTCATTCGTTCTTATTGAACAAATGTTCGTATGCAAGAAGATTTATGCTTGCCAGAAATGTTCATATTGTTAATACAGTTAAATTAAGCCAGATGAGATATAGCTAGATATAAATCTTATTTAAGGACAAGTATTACGCTACTCGAATTTAGCGGGTTCCAGCAACCTTCACTAGTTCGTTGATCCACCTTGTGACAGATCTACCCAGGTTGTATTTTTCGGAGTACGGTTGCCAATCAAAAATTCTTTCGTTCTATAAACAATGTGCGGCACATTATCATTTACGCCTAGCAATTTTTAGGGCCATGTCTATAACTTTGTTTTTTCTATAGTTCTCCTTATTTCTGACTTATACTCTATAAATCTGAGTATTGCCATCTCTATTGCCGTTTGAGTAATGCCTTTTCATGAAGTCCGTCATTAGCAACTATGCCTTAGTATCATAAGACATTAATGGAAGCAATGGTCAAAGTTTGCGATACATAGCACCTAAAATTCTAAATTATACAAAGGGCAATTTATATTTCATCGAATATGTTCCTTGTTTTGATGCAGACTTATGATTTAATCTCAAGGTGCAATGATGGATCAGTAAATATCGTGTTTGTGTGACATAGATTCGAATCCTTGCCTTAGAAATGGAGTTTACTGTTAAGGAATACAATGCGATGAAACCATAACATTGGGCTAGGGCTATTTCTCCTAGTGCCTCAAAATGTCAAGAATAGTATCCTAAGAATTTTTCTTTTAAGTTTTATATTTAATTTGGGCTTAAGGTAAGGTAGGGTACCTTAGAGTCGTAATAGAATCATAACTTAATAATTTCTAAGTCCACCTGGCAAGCTAATGCTCTCAAGTTAAAAGTTTGTCGCCAAGGACTCGATGATGGTTTTTGCTAGCTGCACTTAAGACTACTATCTTACTATCTTAGTACATGTTATGATTTATCATCAGATAGGATTATGATTGAATGCTCTAAAATCTATTAAATATAGGAAAATATTAGTTCTCACAATGAAATACAATTTCATTAACATGCTATAATATATTAGATACAATGTTTATCTTTACCTAAACCTCAAGCGCATTATAAGATTTTTATGAACGAACCTTTTAAAGACCGAAATAGCTTCTGAGCACGTCATCGATTAGTCATCAACTACTAAAAAAATTATTAATCCCATTTCATGTTCTTTATCTAATTGTTATATATAATAATTTCAAATTATAAACACAATTAATATGCCTTCGCCTAATGCGTAACCACTACGTCAAAACGTAAATTGGGCTGGTTTGCGTGAACCGTCAGATAACGTAAGAGTTACGGCCTCGAAATCCGCGGATGTCATCGAAACTAAGGAAACTTATGACATTAAAAATATTTAAATAGAAATATGGTATAATCAGGATACAGTAGTGAAATAAGTAGTGTTAAATTTGTTTGAATATTAAAACAAATGATTAAATATGCACTATACACAATTTTCAGGGTGTTTTATAATACTAGTTGTGTTAAATTGTTGCTCAATATAAATCACTATATTTCTTAAATACGAAATCTTTCGTAAAGGTGTTTTACCTCTACTTAAACCATTTATAATCAACCTGTAAAAGATCCACCATAGTACCACAGGCCTCTTCCCGAAAGAAGGTATGGGCATAATCCCCACGCCAGCCCAAGACATATTGGCGATTTCAAGCTCCGAGAAATCTACACTTCTATATTTTGGTTCTTATTCACTTCTATATTCTATATACGGTGATACTACAACAACATTTCTCAGATACAGGTTTCCTCACGACGTTTTTCTTCTCCATCAGCCAATATTGTTACGAATTTAATACATGTACCCGAATTCCAAAAACGGAAATGCAAAGGTTTGAACCTGCGGATATCAAATCGTTATTCTACCGGTCAAACTGTTCGACCTCCACGACTTTTTGTATGTATGATGTTACTAGTTAAGATACATATTTAAACTCAAGAACAGATAAATGAGCTGTAGGAGGTTGACCCACGCTGAAGTTATTAATTTATTTATTTACAAGGCATACATTACAGATAATAAGTAACTATGTTTACAATTACAATTTATAGTTTTTTTTTTACAGCTATATTATCCAAAACTATATGCATGCACATCTATGCTTAACAAATATAATCATACAATCTTATAAATGTATTCTAACTTAAAATATATATATATATAACCTGTGTTTATGAATATGTGACGAAATTTACTCAGACTAAGATGAAATATGTCCAAGTCGGTATAGTATTATATGAGCGACACATGTTAGCAATCGGATTATTAAAGGAAACGTTATTTATATAGAAAGGAATATGAAACAGTCTAGTACAACGACCGCGAAAGTTGGTGTTAAAATTAAGCAAGTATATGTTTATGAATATGTGACGAAATTTACTCAGACTAAGATGAAATATGTCCAAGTCGGTATAGTATTATATGAGCGACACATGTTAGCAATCGGATTATTAAAGGAAACGTTATTTATATAGAAAGGAATATGAAACAGTCTAGTACAACGACCGCGAAAGTTGGTGTTAAAATTAAGCAAGTATAGTAATTGTGGACAGTCTATAATATAATTAACTATTTTATATAGGAAAGTTAATT